>JAKUCV010003983.1:85698-114730 GCA_028386065.3 Turnera subulata | reverse complement strand
TAATTGTCACGTGGTAAGTAGAGGTACGACCGGATGGTTTGTGACTGTTTTGTGGTGCCATGATCTGGGTTACTTGTGATGGGCATGTTGATGCCGGTTTGATTGGGATGTTGATCCCTGAGTTTGATATTGGGATGTTGATCCCGGGTTCTTTTTGATCTGGCACCAGGAACAGGTTGATAACCTGGTACGACCCTAGCTTACCAGTGACGGGGCCCGGAAAGATAAAATTGGATAATTGGTTTTATTGAGTCTTTTGGGTCGTGTCTTTGGGTTGGGCTGTTTAGCCTATGTTCTTGACTTGAGTAATTTTTAGTGTTCATATTGATCGTCTTTCCATTGTCGTGAGCACTTCGGACTCACCCCTCACCTGCGGGCTTTCATCCCGTAGGATGAGTTGTTTCATGTACAGGTTGGTGCATTCCAGACAGGCTGCAGCGTTATCCCTTGGACGGGCTTGGATCCATAGTTTGCATGTGTCGCATACAGTGTCATGTGAGTCTAAAGTCTTCCGCTGTGCATAGTTTTTCTATTATTTGGGCCATTGGGCCGGTTTTATTATTATTGATGTTTATTATTATGGGCTGTCGAGCCCGAGTTATTGTGGTTCACACTGTATGCTTGGGTTTATTTGATTGGGTTGTCACAGTTCCGGCTCGTGTTTACTGTGTACGGTAAATTCGGGTCGGGGCGTTTCAATTAAGATTAGGTTACTCTGGGATAATTATGTTTGTCATTATGTCCAATCAAACTACACCTATAACCGTCCACATGCCAATAGAAGAAGACTCCAAAGCCTCCACATGGCAATAAAGCAAGACTCAAAAAATCATATATGTCAAGTCTGGTGAGAGATACAGCTTTATATATATATAATAGATAGGTTTTCCCAAAGCATTTGTTTCTATTATGATTTGTATAAAGAAAGAGACTAATGTATGTAATATTCCAGGTGCAATGAAATGAAAACATATATAAAATTAAAATTATTTTTATCAAACCGAAGAAAAATAGTGATTTCGATTTACTATTAAATAGGAACGTTATTAAGGATAGATCCCACGCCTTTCACAAATGCTGTAAGTACTGATTCCTGTCCCTTTTTAGTGACAGTAAATTACATCTCTAATAAAAATAATGTTTGTCATAATTGTTCTTTTTCAACGATAGACTATCATCTGTCACAATTAATTATTAAGGAAGGGATATGAAATCTGTTTCTAATACTTTTAGCGAAGAAGCTTTTAGGGCAGGATGGCAACGGACTTGGTCTCCCTCATAAAAACACAATAACGTCAAAATTTGGTTCCTTTAATGACCAAATTTTCTCTTACAAATAAACCAGTAGTGTATTGAACTATTTTATGAGGTTGATACTGTGCAATTTAAACACTACTAACACTACAGAAATTTTTTATCAAACTAGTCTTGTCTGTAGAATGAAGGTCATGAGAAAGGTATATAATAATGCACACCATTGCTCGGAATGCTAAAAGCACATGCCGTAAATTTTTTATAGACGGCTAAACAAGACTAGTTTGATGTATCATGCTTGGCATGCTCAAGCACATGAAGCAAATCCCCTATTTTAAGCTTTAGCCAAATTTTTATGGAGAGCCAAGAAAGATTAGTGAACTTAGAATTTATTATTGTCTAGATTAGAAGGGAATGATAAATGATAATGTCCCAACACCTCATTTTATAGTGATCTCCAATGTTGACCACTGGTTTTATATTATATGGTTTGCTAGACTACTTACAACCGACTACAGCTCTTTATGATGCAGTACATTATACAGAAACATCAAATGTCCAACAAGAAAATAAAAAATTTAAGCATTGAATAATACTTGACCTTGTAGTTGTGGGGCTTGGCAGGCGTTAAAAAAAAAAAAAAAAGAGGAGATATAAGCACATGCCCTGTTCATAAACTGTCTACCACCACATACATGATTATAATACAATTTGCACATGAATATAATCACATGTTCTGGCTATTTAAAAAATTATCCCCATTAAACTTTAAATAATCTTTGTTGGTGGTACAGGCATACCAAAGAGCACATATATATGTATGCATGAATAGAGCTAAGCCACAAATTAAGTAGCTTCTTTTGGAAACAAAGCTATCCTTTTGATCACAGCTTAGCCTATAGGGAGAATTGAACCGAAAGAGAGAGATGGGAAGGCAGCAAGAGACAAGCGCAGTGTATAACATGACTGGTGGAGATGGGCCAGACAGCTACTACAGAAATTCAATCTTCCAGGTATACATATACATATATATATATATATATATATATATGAATTTTTTTTCCTATCAGTATTAGTTCACATTATAAGGGAAGAAAGACAAACTAATTAATTGGTGTCCGTGATTGATTGCTCCGTAGAGGACCGTGGTGGAAGATGCGATGAAAGCAGTGAAGAAAGACATTGAAGAGAGGCTGGAATTCCCCATAGACAATATTCCAAAGACTTTCCGTGTGGCTGATTTTGGGTGTTGCGTTGGACCCAACACTTTTGTTGCAATGCAAAGCATCATAGAAGCAGTAGGGCTCAAATATGATGATAAGTCAGAGTTTGAGGTGTTGTTCAATGATCATGCAAACAATGATTTCAACACTCTATTCAGGAATCTTCCCTCTGCTTTCCCATTCTCTTCCCAAGAAACGATCTTCTGTGCGGGAGTCCCCGGGGATTTCCACGGCCGTGTGCTCCCTAGAGCCAGTCTCCACCTTGGATATTCCTCTTACGCACTCCAATGGCTCTCCAAGAATCCTGACCAGGTTGCAGATCCCAACTCTCCTGCATGGAACAAGGACAGCATCTACTGCGATGGGCATTCACCCCAAGTTGTCAAGGCTTATTCCGCTCAGTTTCAGAGCGACCTGCAGAATTTTCTAAATGCCAGGGCCCAAGAAATTGTGGGTGGAGGGCTTTTGATTTTCACCATTCCTGGTGTGCCCAATGGAGCCCTCTGCTCCCAAAACTATCATGGTTTATTCTACGGCACTCTGGGGTCTTGCCTCCAGGATATGGCAAATGAGGTACCACTACTGACAAGCTATTAGCCTAGCAAGTAGCTGATGTGCGTTTATTATGATGATACATATCTTACCCACTATTTATTCCACTAAAACAAAACCAATTAATAACAAACTCTTGTGTATGGTTACTTACTCATTATTCACTCACTTGGTCTTCAATTAATTGTCAGGGACTAATTAGTCAGGAGAAGGTGGAGGCTTTCAACATACCCATGTATTACCCACCCATCCAAGAGCTTGAAGCATTCTTGCAAGAAAATGCAGATTTCAGCCTTGAGAGGATTTATGCCATCCCAAGCGTAACACTTGAGGATGTTCATTCAAGGGCAAACATGGAGCCCACTATCGCCTCTGTTACATCAATTGTTTCAGCAATAGTGAGAGCCATCATGGAGGTAGTCATCAAACAACATATTGGGGAAGACAGTGTTGAGCCTGTGTTTGAACGTTTCTCCGTCAAATTCTCCCAAAATTACCACAAACTGGCCGAGATGCAAACACCGACCAATATATCCGTCGTACTCAAGCGCAAAGCACTGATATAACCATCCAAGATTTGTTTTCCCTTGAATTCATCAAGTTTTTATTTTTCAAAACATAAGGTTATGTTGATGTTCAATTGTATCCACGAAATTTTATTTTTATTGTTCCCCAATAATACAACTTGTCTTTCTTATAATTAATAAATATGTGTTTTGTTTTCCCTCTTGACAAATTCTTGATGATGTATCTGCTATGTACTTTTTAACTTCATTGTTTTCTTGTACTAGAGAGTCATGGGATGGGAGCATCCATACAATGTTTAACTTCTACCATTTTATCCATGCACATCGAGAAATGATGAACATACTAAAATATAGTCTCTCATCTCTCTATTTTAAACATACTAAAATAAACATCTCTTATTTCTCTATATAGAGGTAGAGAATATTGATGGGAAGGAACTTACGCCCCTAAAAATAAAAATACTAATACTAAATGATAGGAACGATACTAATACTAAATGATAGGAACCAGAAAGAACCCAGTTCACATGTCAAATATGTTTATCAAATAAAGAGCGATAGAGAATGAAATTAGCTAAAAGTGTGAATATCGTACAACTATAATTTGTCTGGACGATTGGATTTTAAGTGTGACCGATTTGACTCCTCTGAGTAAATTTCTTTTCTTCCTTGCCACAAATGGTACTCTGGTGCATCTTCTATCTCATCTTCCCCCACTTAGTTTTCTTCTCTTATCTAACTAAATCTGATTCTCAATCATATCCTTGTATGCCTTTTTTTCTCCTCTAAGTTTGAATTTTTCTAGTTTTACGTTTGCTATACTTTAAAAGTTTTAAATTTGCTTTCATGCTCATCGTCTAAGTTGCAATTTTTTTTCTTATCGTCTTTTTGGCATGTTCAGTGGGAGTTTAGTTTACAGTCTTGATCAATCTAGGTGTTGCCTTTTTTCCTTTAGTTTTGGAGAGTAGTTAATGTAATCATCTTCACAAGTGCCAATTTTATTTTTAAAATTCGCCTTCAAGCTTATTGTCCAAGTTGCAATTTTTGTTCTCATCATTCTTTAACTTTTTGGCTTGTTCTGTGGGAGTTTAGTTACAGTCTTGATCAATCTAGGTGTCGCTTTTTTCATTTAGTTTTGGAGATAAGTTATTGTAATCATCTTCACTGGTGACAGTTTTGGAGAGAAGTTATTGTAATCATCTTGACTAGTGCCAATAAGAAAAGAATATAGTAAAAAAAAAAAATTCGCTGGGCCTACCCCGCACCGACAAGGGGCGCAGCCCCTTGACCCCGCCCGCTAACCGGCGTGCTAACTCTGCGTAGGGTGCAATATGCATCGTGTGAATTGACAAGTCTAGTAAACACACTCTAGGAATATAAAGTCTATACATGAAGATTGATGATGATTTTTGGTGTTGTTTCGCTAGTAGGTCTACCTTGTTTTAAGAATCCATGATTGCATACATCGAACATTGCATCACATATTTTTCAAGCAAGTAGAACTCGAGCCGAGGTGTGGTTTTAATGAAAATTTTCATCTTCTTAGCTGTGGATCTTCAAAGAGGAAAAGAAGGATAAAATTGTTTTCAAAAAGAAAGAGGAGAAGATTGCTTTGCGAGTGTATTCCATCCCATTTTCATATCAAAATATTTTGAAAGAAAGCAAAGCTTAAGTCTAGGATTCCTGATGACCTCGAACTTTATCACAAGGGAGATTTGTCCTCGTAGGACACCATGGGTAAGTAATGCCTTAGTTGAAAGGAGATGATGAAGACATTTTGGAGTCATGGATGTGTTCCAAAGGGGATGATCTTTTAAGTGGAAGATAAACAAGGAGATAGTAGTGACATTGGAGATCGTGGATGTATCCTAAGCCGATGATTATGAGGAGGTGATTAGGTTGAGGGTGAGCCGAGTTGGGCCTTCTCCCAGGGAGGGAGATGCATGCCCCGATTTTGATGGTGAGCTGAGTTGATGTGCCGAGTCGAGAAACCAAGTGGAGTAGCCGAGCCAAGTTGTCAAGTTGAGGTACGGTGTGGAGACGAAGAATGAGGAGAATTGATATTTGGGCATTTTTGTGAGAGGAGATATAAGTCGCTAAATTTTAGAAAAATGAGGCAAAAAGGTGAGATGACTTTGTCCCTTCTCATGAGAGGAGATGTAAGTCCTGATTTTTGGAAGGAAGAAATGAAGATGGGGAATAAGATAACGATGAGATATGAAGATGAAGAGGACGATGGAAGCAATGATGGAGGTGGCTGTGAATTGATATGATAGCGATAACTAGAGAGATGATGAGACGAGGCAATGGAGAAGATGCATTCCAAGAAGTGAATAAGAAGTACAAGGGAGGTTCGACTAGAGACCATAGGCCGAATTGCTTAAGTATACCCAGATGATGACCTAGAATTAGGAGGAGGTAGTGTATTTGCTCTTAGGAGTCCGGGAGTTGAATCGAGTCGAAAGGAGTGATGATCTAGTTATTTGCATATATGTGGCGAATTGATTATGACTTCATGAAATTCTATTAGATCAATCTAAGGGATCATAAAAAGAACTACGAAGACCTGATTCTGGGGGTGTAACTCATTCCAACCCTAGGTAATTCCTAAACACTTACCCACGCCTGACCTTCAAACACTTACCTGCACTAGTCTTCAAACACTTACCCTTACCCGATATTCTTGCTGATCCCATCACACCTACCGTTAACAGTTGTCTAAAAACAGTTTCTTTCCAAAGATGAATCTAGCTTCCAAAAAAAGTTCTATCCATATGCACTTGGGTCACTCCCCTCAAAAAGGAAAATCTAAAAAGAAAAAAATAACAAAGGAGTGACACTTAGTGCTCGAATGATTATTCATCACCCATCCTTTTGAAATCGAGAGATCATATTGAAGAAGATAAGTGTTCCCCATTGACCTATCACATTGAACCTCCCACAAAACACCCTCTTGACAAACACTTCAAACCAAACACCACATTCGAGATATGTAGACAATCCGACAACGGGCCCGGACTATAAATTGTTGGTTCCTGGATTGATTCAATGGAAAGATTGGAGTTATTTCTACCGTGTCGATCATGTCATTAGATCCCCTCCTTCGAACTTGTTTTTCGGACCTTGTGAAGTTTTAGTTCTTAATCAAGCCCGCCTCTCTCAGTAGACTCACCTTGCATTCGGTCAATAGTGGCATATCTCTCTAAATAATTGTTGAATTTCTTGTCGTTCCCTCATTGAAAGTTGATATTTTATCTCTCCAATGGTCATCCGAGTACGCTTGGCCCGAGCGGTCTATGTCTGCCCCGAGTTTAGCAATCCTGGTGTTTCTTTAGTGTCTATGGCCACTATCCCCAAAAAAATAGAAGAAAATGAGTTAAAAAAAAAGAAAAAAGAAAAGAAAAGAAGAGGGCTTGCTAGATTGAAAATCCGAAAGGACGGTCTGGGCAAAAATTAAGGCCGACGAGAAGTGGGGATAGTAGCCAACGACAAAGAAGTATCCATGCATTAGACCATGTTGCTCCTTGAAGTGAAGACTGCTCATAATGATAGATCATTCATTCGGCCATGCACCGCCATCTGATGTGCATGAAATTACGCATATTTTACAACTCACACTGTCATCTTTTAGCCTTGCATTCATCCATTATTCATGCATTTAGGTATCAAATCACTTCTTTTACCATTAAAACTACCTTTCCTCATCCTTGGTTGCTTTCAGGTGCATTTTGGTGCAATTTGGAGCTTATTTGGCGATTTTTGGTTTAGCAGCGCCGCTGCTAGTACAAATAGTCCAGACTGCCGACAGCGTGAAGCTTCGAATCAGAACTTTATTTTTGACGAATTTCTCCTACATCTTAGGAGCTTGAAGTCGGTGCACTTGGAAGTTCACTCTTTGGAAAGAAGTTTATTTTTGCCACTTTTATGAAGATTTCTTATTCTCCAAGATTTAGGATTTTTAATTGAAGCTATATAAATACAAAGAGATAAAACCCTAAGGACACACTGTGAACACCCAAATTTGACCCACGGAAATTTTACTAAATGAGACTTTGTACATGTGTAGACTTGGGATCAATGAGATGATTTGGTCAAGATTCAAGCATGATATGAATTGTAATTTAGTAGAATTAATGTATTTTGATGACATAAATCTTTATGCACTTAAATCTTAGGATTAGTGAGATGATTTGGCCTTAGAATAAAACATATGATAAGGTTTATTTGCATTAAGATATATTTGGGCCTTTTTATTTGTTTTTACCCAATAATAATGAGATGATTTATTCTGGGTTAGGAATGAATTTAAGAGTCCAAATTAATTATTCTCCAGAGTTTGTCCAGCCTATTAACACATTTCTTGTAGATCAAATTTAGCTCTGATTTTCGTGGAAAATCAGAGTTAATTATCATTTAATTAGATTATGTGTTTTTGGTATGATTTTGGGTGTTAATGGGTAATCTTTTGATTATGGAATGATTTGAGGGAGTGATGACCAAGTAATTGAGTGATTTTGGGTAGATTAGGGGCTGATTATGCGATAAGATTGAATTAGGCCTGAATTAGGGGGATTGGGGGCTCGAAAAGGTAAGAACGGGTGAAACGTGGGGCGACCGGCGGCCATCTCGCGAAGACCGCCGGTTGCCGGCGGGCATCCATACAAGACCACCGGCAGTGGCGGTCATGAAGCAAATGACCGCCGGAAATGGCGGTCATCACCCTCCAGAATCCCCGATTTTTCTGATTTTGTTTCTTTTTCGATCTTGCGCGGTTTCGGACCACTCGGGCATAATCTTCACCATTAAGCAAGTCCACGCCCCTAGGCTCCCAGAGCACTATAAATAGGACCCCTCACACGCATTTCAAAGGACACACAACATTCCTCACATACACACCCATAAGCTCTTCTTGCTTGGAGAAACTCTACCGCTCCAAGCCTAGAAATATTTTCTATGGCAGAACTCTGGGGGATTTTCGTGGGGAGCAGCAAGTAGCAATCTAGCAAGGAGGAGTCAAGAAGAAGATCAACCATAGAGCTAAGGAGTGGCAAGAAGGTGGGTGTAGAACTCAACCCATTACAAGGAGCTAGAGGAGGGCTACACAAGGTAATTCTAAATCCCTTTTTTATTGATTCTGGCTGATTGATTGCTGATGCTTTTGATGATGTAAGTGGCCGATTAGTGCCATGTTTAGAACTATGTGGCTTTGACCCCGGTCACTCGGGTACGTAGGTAGTCCCGATTTCATAACGGGATGCAAGCCAAGTCTTTTCCTCCCCCCCCCCCTTTCTTTGTTTTCCACGCTTGCATACTTGCACACTTGCACAAGGCGCACTTTTCTCTTTGATTGCAAAAGATTTCGACCCAACGTGGATGGGTGCCTAACACCTTCCCATCCGTGACGAACCCCCGATCCCATTAGAGAATGCCTGCCTTAAATTTATGGTGCCCAAGAGATGTGAGGTGATTAAGCCCAGTTAGAAGAGAGGTATGGGAATCTAGTCAAGACCAGAGGACCTAGCCATCGGAGGCTCAGACATGAGAGAACATAGACATGAAGAAGCCCAGTCAAAGCTGTAGACCCAGTCTCCGCAACACGGTGAGATGAGAGAGCCCAGTGAGAAGAGAGATGAAGAAGTCCAGACATGAAATTAGTCAAACTAACAGACCCAGTCATGAAAAGAACCAGAGAGGAGCGAACCCAACCAGAGAAGATGAGGGAGCCCAGTTAAAGTCAAAGGCCGGCCTTTGCAAACCCTAAGAAGAGAGGAGTGAGATATCTGGACCCAGGCGTCCAATCTTAAGTGAAACCAGAGCCCAGCCATGGAAAGACCAAAAAGGAGTGAACCTGACTAAAGGAGAGATGGAGGGAAGTGAGGTTTCCGGACCCAGGCGTTCAGACACAAGTAGAACCTGCAGAGATAAGAATCTAGCCATGGAAATTCGGACCCAGGTGTCGACGCATGAGTAGAACCAGAGAGCATGAGAGATTTAGACCCAAGTGTCCAGACATGAGAGTAGCCAACTTAGTAAGCCAAGCGTCCAGCCCCTACAAACCTTGAGAATGAGCCGACCTTGAGACATACAAGTCAGAAGCCGGGAACCCTGTTCTCGCAAACGATGAGATGAGGAGACTAGACGGAAACCGAATACCCACAAACCTCGGCACGAGGTAACACCCAGACAAAAGATGAGATGCCCAAACCTCAGCATGAGGTAACACCTAGACATAAGATGAAATCCACACACCTCGACATGAGGTAATACTCGAACATGAGGTTACATGCACAAACCTCGGCATGAGGTAGCACCCAGACTAAGACGGTCAGGCCAATGACCCGATAGATAAGACGATTCTACCACCTCGGGATGAGATGATTCCCGAGAATATGGGATGAGATGATTCCCATAAACCGAGGGCCAGTCCCTCAAATCTTAGGATGAGATGATTCTTGAGAAATCTGGGATGAGATAATTCCCAGAAACCGAGGGTCAGTCCCTCAAACCTTCGGGATGAGATGATTCTCGGAGCGGAGCATGTAATGCTCCAAACCATAGCACACACCACGAGCATCAATCATTCAAATTTGGTTGTTCTTGTCTTACGTTGTTTCGTCCTTAATTCATAAGGACTCATCAACGAGGGGCATCTGTGAGCACCCAAATTTGACCCACGGAAATTTTACTAAATAAGACTTTGTACATGTGTGGACTTGGGAACAATGAGAAGATTTGGTCCAAGGTTCAAGCATAATATGAATTGTAATTTAGTAGAATTAATGTATTTTAATGTCATAAACCTTTATGCACTTAAATCCTAGGATTAATGAGATAATTTGGCCTTAGGATAAAACATATGATAAGGTTTATTTGCATTAAGATATATTTGGGCCTTTTTATTTGTTTTTACCCAATAACAATGAGATGATTTATTCTTGGGTTAGGAATGAATTTAAGGGTCCAAATTAATTATTCTCCAGAGTTTGTCCAGCCCATTAACACATTTCTTGTAGATCAATTTTAGCTCTGATTTTCGTGGAAAATCAGAGTTAATTATCATGTAATTAGATTATGTGTTTTTGGTATGATTTTGGGTGTTAATGGGTAATCTTTTGATTATGGAATGATTTGAGGGAGTGATGACCAAGTAATTGAGTGATTTTGGGTAGATTAGGGGCTGATTATGCAATAAGATCGAATTAGGCCTGAATTAGGGGGATTGGGGGCTCGAAAAGGAAAGAACAGGTGAAACGTGGGGCGACCGGCGGCCATCTCGCGAAGACCGCCGGCTGCCGGCGGGCATCCATACAAGACCGCCGGCAGTGGCGGTCATGAAGCTGATAACCGCTGGAAATGGCGGTCATCACCCTCCAAAATCCCCGATTTTTCTGATTTTGTTTCTTTTTCGATCCTACGCGGTTTCGGACCACTCGGGCATAATCTTCACCATTAAGCAAGTCCACGCCCCTAGGCTCCCCAGAGCACTATAAATAGGACCCCTCACACGCATTTCAAAGAGCACACAACATTCCTCACATACACACCTATAAGCTCTTCTTGCTTGGAGAAACTCTACCTCTCTAAGCCTAGAAATATTTTCTAAGGCAGAAACTCTGGAGAATTTTCGTGGGGAGCAGCAAGCAACAGTCTAGCAAGGAGGAGTCAAGAAGAGGATCAACCATAGAGCTAAGGAGTGGCAAGAAGGTGGGTGTAGAACTCAACCCATTACAAGGAGCTAGAGGAGGGCTACACAAGGTAATCCTAAATCCCTTTTTGATTGATTCTGGCTGATTGATTACTGATGCTTTTGATGATGTAAGTGGCTGATTAGTGCCATGTTTAGAACTACGTGGCTATGACCCCGGTTACTCGGGTACATAGGTAGTCTCGGTTTCACAACGGGATGCAAGCCAAGTCTTTTCCTCCCCCCTTTCTTTGTTTTCCACGCTTGCATACTTGCACACTTGCACACTTGCACAAGGTGCACTTTTCTCTTTGATTGCACAAGATTTCGACCCAACGTGGATGGGTGCCTAACACCTTCCCATCCGTGACGAACCCCCGATCCCATATCTTTGGTTCGCCATGACCATGTTGCCTAAGGAGTCATTTGAGGGTTTTTCCTAAGTTTTGTCCCTAATAAAACTTAGGTGGCGACTCCATTGATGTGGGATTGACCCGAGGAAGAAGGTGAAAGGAATAGGTGAATAGGCCCAAGTGATTTTGGGTCAGGTATTCACACACATGTGATCTACTGCAAGAAGTCGGCAACAAGTTTTGAAGGCTGAAGAAAAGTGATTCACTTTAGATTTTTGCAATTGTAATGTCGACAACTCTGTTTTTACTGTTCCTTTGTTTCTCTATAAACTAAATCTTCTATCTAGGTTCAAGGGATGTAGCTACAGATTCATGTTTGGTTTATAATTCAGTTTCTAGTTTTCTTTGATTCGTTTCTATCTTGATTTGATATAGAAAGCTTAACAGTGTCTACGGCATGATCACCCGGAAACACTACCTTAGACGACTTAGTGACGGACCTAACAGTGAAACTAGGAACTCAGAAAGTTCTATATCAGACCTCTACCTTACCTGCTGTCGAAAGAATTTTTTAGGGTAGTTGAGGATAACAACGCCTGGCACAGCGACACTGCGCCCTACGAAAGAGCTTCACTGGCGAAAGCGGGCTGTTCGGAACTAGGGTAGGTTTGTTTCTATACGTGACAATAGTAATAAACACTTTAAGTCAGGTTGCCCTTCAGGATAGGCGAGTTAAAGCACCAGAACACGAGTTTGTAGTCCGACAGTGACACTGTAGTGAACTCTGAAAAACATAGGTCTTCCATCACTGCTTTCTTTACCTCCAGAACTCGATCTTAGTTGATTTACTCTGCTTTAATTTACCGCCGATTTAATTCACTCTTTTATTTATTGTTTATCTAGTTTATTAATTAAAAACATTGCTTCCAAATTTTGGTATATTTATTTTCCTGCCTATTTTCAGTCTGATCAATTAAGAAGTACTAAGGACAGTATTATTTTCCAGTCCCTGTGATTCGACCTTGTTTACTACAGCAATGCTGTATACTTGCAGCACGTTCTGCGACGAACAAGTTTTTGGCACCGTTGCCGGGGACTGCGCTAAGTAATTCTACTTAGTGTTTTTGATTGATTAGGCTTTCTTTGTATTCTGATTTCCTTTGCTTTCCTGTGGCAGGATATTGACAGTGCCGCTGTTGACTCTCTAGCAGTGTATGCAAACTAGGAGCCAGCATCCCAAGCTACTCCATATTCCTGATATTGAAGGCACTGCTAGGGCAAACGGCAGGCAAGCAAGGCAACAGAAAGCAGCTGAAACCATTAAGACATCAACAATGGTCGGTATTAATCCTCCTAACAATGGCCGGGATGCTGATGGTAACAACATCAACCCCCCACCCGGCCACGATGACATACCAAGGAATGATGAGGGCAATATCATCAACCCTGAGGGCCCGAGACATCAGTAGTGCCAGAATCAGAACGCTGCTTGCAATGGCTTTGTCGATGCTTTCGGCAATATTCCTAATCTGCCAATTCACCAGCTCATGCGACCCAACTATACAATGCCCCAAAGAGCTATCGCTCTGCCCACTAATTCAAATCCTTATGAGTTCAGAACTAATCTAGTTCAAATGGTGCAGAACAAACAGTTTGGAGGTAGGCCACTGGAGGATCCTAATCAGCATTTCGAGGACTTCCTTGATATTTGTGCTAGCACACAAATTAATGGCTGCACAGAGGATGCAAAGAGGCTGCACTTGTTTAAGTTCTCCCTTCAAGATGGAGCAAGAAGATGGCTGAATACACTGCCATTGGGTAGCATCACCACCTGGGACGACATGCAGGCAGCCTTCTTGAGAAAGTACTTTCCCGACACCAAGATGGATGAACTCCGAGGCGAGATATGCAACTTCAAACAGCTACCCGATGAGACTATGCCTGAGGCATAGGAATGATTGTAGGATCTCATTCGACGCTGCCCGACACATGGTGTATCTGCCCACACTGTTAGGTATTTTCTATAGTGTTATGTCTACTGCAGATAGGCACACGCTCAACAATGCAGTTGGAGGAAAATTTAAGAAGGCGCTATATGAAGATGCCAAGAGGATTATGCTAGACCTCGCTAAGGAAGATGAACCGCGCCGCAACACAAGGGGTGTCCACCATGTAGACAGGAATACAAATATGGAAGCCAAGATTGCTGCCCTTACCAAGGAGCTTAAGGACCTTATGGCGAAGACCCTGCAACCAGTAGCACAAGTGCAACCAATTTTTCAACATAACCCCTGTGAGGTATGCGAAGGTCCTCATCCTTTCCTTGAATGCCCGAAACACTATTCGGAGGAAGCAAATTTCATTGATCGACGCCTAAGTCAGCCCTACAACAGCTACAATCAGGGATATAATCAGGGGTGGCGTCAAAATTCCAATCCGAATTACCAGCAGCAACACTACCAGCAGCAGCAGCGGCAAGGAGGGCCGCAAGGAAATTCCTCGGATCTGATGGGGATGATGAAGCAGATTCTGGAAGGACAGAATAGGATTGATAAGGAGTTGAGCCAGCTAAAAGCCCACAATAAGATGCTGGAGAATTAGTTTGCACAGTTTGCTATCCAACAGTAGCCACCACAGGGCAGACTTCCAGGGCAACAAGAGGCTAATCCAAAAAGGGAATGCAATGCTTTGACTCTGAGGAGTGGGAAGGAACTTCCAGAACCTGCTCCTAAGACAGCAAAGGTGGCAGCATCCGAGTCTGAGGAGAAACAAGAGACAGCGCTCGAGCCAGTGACGCTGCCTGATGCCGCACCTAAGAAGAAGCCACTACCAGTGCCTTACCAACCTCCACTGCCATATCCATAGGTTTATAGGAAGCACAAGCTCGAAGACCAGTACAGGAAATTTGTGGATATGCTTAGCGGCCTTCGGTTGGGAATCCCCTTCACCACTGTTCTAGACCAAATGCCCACGTATGCAAAATTCCTGGAGGAGATCCTTACCAATAAGCATACTATGGAGAAGCAAACAGTGGCCTTCAATGCCAATTGCAGTGCTGTGCTGCAACAACAGATTCACACCCCGAAGCTGGGCGATCCAAGGAGTATCTCTATACCTTGTGAAATTGGTACTCAGAATTTTAACAGTGCTCTTTGTGACTTAGGGGACAGTGTGAGTTTAATGCCCTTGTTGGCAGCACAACAGCTAAATTTTGGGGAGATTAAACCTACCCGCATGGTACTCCAGCTTGCCGACCGTTCCATCAAGTACCCCATTGGTGTTCTGGAAGACGTTCCAGTAAAACTGGGAAGTTCTACATCCCCTGTGATTTCGTCATTATGGACATGAAGCTCGATGACCAGACAACAATCATCCTAGGAAGGCCCTTCCTAGCCACAGCGGGAGCACTACTTGATGCGAGAGATGGGAGTGTGACACTCTGAGTTGGGAGGAGACGGTGGAGTTTAATGTGCAGAAGGCTACAAAGTCCGAGGTCCCTACTAATGTTTGCTATATGGTCCGAATCCTGGAAGATGATCTGGAGGATATTGTTGCTGAAACAGCGCCCGCTGTCGACACTGTTGATGCATTATTGGCTTGCCTAGCTAATAGTGCGACACTTGATGATGAAGACCATGTGGTGGGAGATGTAGCTCACCTATTATCTACCACTCCTATTATACATCCCTCACAGCAGGTGTTTGAAGTGCTCCAGCGACCAGGTGAAGACGCTGCCGCACCGGCAGCCAAACTAGTGGAATTGAAACCACTTCCTTCCCACCTCAAGTGTGATTTCCTTGGTCCTAATGATACTTTTCCTGTTATTATCAGTGCTGACCTTGCTGCAGGAGAGCGAGATGCTTTGTTGACTGTGCTGAAGTAGCACCGCGCTGCTATCGGATATACTATAGACGATATCAAGAGGATCAACCCCTCTCTTTGCACGCATCGCATCCCACTGGTGGAGGGATGCAAAGCCACAGTTGAGCACCAGAGGAGACTGAATGAGAGCATGAAGGAGGTGGTCAAGAAGGAAATCCTCAAACTTCTTGACACTGGGATCATCGATCCTATCTCTGACAGCACATGGGTGAGCCCTGTGCATGTGGTACCCAAGAAGGGAGGGATGACAGTGGTTCATAATGCCAACAATGAGTTGATTCCTACCCGAACAGTGACGGGGTGGCGCATGTGCACCGACTACCGCAAGCTTAAAAGCGCCACCTGCAAGGACCATTTCCCCCTCCCTTTCATCGATCAAATGCTTGAGCGCCTCGCCAAGCATACCCATTTCTTCTATTTGGATGTGTACTAAGGGTTCTTCTAGATCCCCATCCATCCCGATAATTAGGAGAAGACTACCTTCACCTGCCCCTATGGCACGTTTGCATACAGGTGCATGTTGTTTGGTTTATGCAATGCGCCTGCTACTTTCAGCGTTGCATGATGAGCATCTTTTCTGATTTCATTGAGCATATCATGGAAGTTTTTATGGATGATTTTTCTGTTTATGGTACTTCATTTGATGGTTGCTTGAGAAATCTAACCAAGGTACTGCAGCGCTGTGAGGAGACACACCTAGTGTTAAACTGGGAAAAGTGTCACTTTATGGTAAGAGAGGGCATTGTACTGGGACATTTAGTCTCAGACCGTGGTATAGAGGTGGATAAGGCAAAGATTGAGGTTATTGAAAAATTGCCTTTACCCACCAGTGTTAAAGCTGTTCGTAGTTTTCTTGGCCATGCTGGTTTCTGTCGGTGCTTTATTAAGGATTTCTCAAAGATTGCAAAGCCTTTAACGAATCTCCTTAATAAAGATGTCGACTTTATATTTGATCAGTCTTGTTTAGATGCTTTTTGTAGGTTAAAATAGGCACTGGTGATGGCACCGATCATCCAGCCCCCTGACTGGACACTGCCATTCGAGATTATGACTGATGCCAATGATCATGCAGTGGGTGCGGTGTTGGGACAGAGGAAAACTGGCAAGTTACATGCCATATATTATGCCAGCCGCACCCTTGATGATGCCCTACTAAACTATGCCACCACGGAGAAAGAGTTGCTAGCAGTAGTGTTTGCCATTGACAAATTTTGGTCCTACCTTCTTGGGTCTAAGGTAATTGTCCACACTGATCATGCTGCCTTGAGATACCTATTGACCAAGAAGGAAGCCAAGCCTTGTCCTATACGTTGGATTCTCCTCCTCCAAGAATTTGATTTGGAAATTGTAGATAAGAAGGGCACCGAGAATGTTGTGGCAGACCATCTCTCGCGGCTTGTCCTAGACCATGATTCTACACCACTGAGTGCGCCTCCTATTAATGACCAGCTGCCTGATGAATACTTGGTCACAGCAGTGCATGCTGTCTGGGCGAACAGCGCCGCTGTTACTACTTTTCAGCCCGATTTCCCTTGGTATGCATCCTATGTTAACTACATCATTTGTGGCATGTTCCCACTTGACATCAGCTACCACTAGAAGAAGAAATTTTTTTCTGATGTCAAGGATTACTATTATGATGAGCATGACTTGTTCAAACGCTGTGGGGACAGTATCATCCGCAAGTGCATACCTTAGGAGCTTCACATGTCTAACATCAACCGCTGCCACCAGGCTCCCTATAGAGGACACTATGCAGCCCAGAAGACAGCCATAAAAATCCTTCATTCGGGTTTCTTTTGGCCTATTATTTACAGGGATGCAAGGGAGTTTGTGAAGTCTTGTGACCGCTGCCAGCGCACTGGGAACATCTCACAGTGACATGAAGGACGACAACAAGGGATGTTGTTCGTTGAGCCATTTGATGTATGGGGTATTGACTTCATGGGTCCTTTCCCCTCTTCTAAATCGAATCAATATATCCTCGTCGTTGTTGACTATGTGACCAAGTGGGTCGAGGCTATTGCATCTCCAACAAATGACGGCTCTATTGTAACAAGGTTTCTGAAGAAGAATATCTTCACCAGATTTGGAGTCCCTAGAGTTATCATTAGTGATGGAGGGTCACACTTCTGCAACCGGCTGTTTGCGACACTGCTGAAGTAGTATGGGGTTTCTCATCGGGTTGCAACACCCTATCATCCTCATACCAGTGGCCAGGTGGAGGTGTCCAACAGGGAGATCAAGCGCATTTTGGAGAAGACAGTCAGTGCTACCTGCAAGGATTGGTCCATGAAGCTGGAAGATGCACTGTGGGCCTATAGGACAGCTTAAAAGACTCCTATTGGCACCACACCTTACAGGCTTGTCTATGGCAAGTCCTGCCACCTTCCGGTTGAGTTAGAGCATAAAGTTTATTGGGCAATTAAGGCATTGAACCTTGATGCTAACGCGACCAGCGCTGCTAGACGGCTGCAGCACAACGAGATTGAAGAAATTCGCCTGAAGGCCTATGAGAACAATAAAGTCTATAAGGAAAGGTCCCAGAGGTGGCATGATAGCAATATCATTAGAAGACGGTTCCAGGAAGGTGAAGCAGTGTTGCTGTTCAACTCCCGCCTGAAGCTGTTTCCTGGAAAACTTCGATCTCAGTGGACGAGACCATACACTGTGGTGACTGTATTTCCACATGGCGCTGTTGAAATTCAAAAAGATAATGGCCCACCTTTTAAGGTGAACCACCAGCGCCTGAAGAGGTACTTTCCACATGCACCTGTGAATGAGCCGATCGATGCCTCACTAGCAGCGCTCGCTGCTGAGTGACGTGCGTAAGGTCTAGCTGATGGACATTAAACCGCAGCGCTGCTCGGGAGGCAACCCGAGGTGAGTTTTTATTTTCTTCAATACTTCCCTTTAGTTTATTATTGTTGTTTTGTTTTTGCTGTTGTTTTTGCAGCCATAAAAAGTATAAAAAACAGAAAAGCCATAAAGACAGGGACACTGTGATGGGAAGCAGCGGCACTGCTAGTGCAACACACCAGCGTCGGCAAACAAAGAAGCATTCTTATCCTTTCTCTTGCATTTTAAATTAGCCAGCATGCACTGTTTGCCCATATTGTGTTTTGTAATTATTGTGTTGAAAGACCATCATACCCCTGCATTCATGCATTTTCATTCCCGAGAGTTAGCGCCAAAATTTAAGTTTGGGGGCAATCATTTTCTTCCCGGGCCAAGAATGGGAACACTGGCAATTTTTGCAGAAATTTTGAGGCAAAGGGCTCAACATGAGAACAATTTTGGGGGCTCTATGGGAGGCAGTAATGGCTGTTGGTTTACTCTCCACAACCCCCACCATCTCCACCAAGTCCCCATGATCTTTACTCCCTCCCCAACATTCTCCTTAATTTTCTCCACTTCCCAAAACACCAACTGCCGCACCCCCCCTAACTCACAATCCCATCCACATTCATCCTCACCCTCCCCTCCCACTTTCCCATGTCGCCGACTAGTTCCCCCCAATCCCCTGTCTTCTTTTCCTTTTAATTTCTTTCTCTTTTCTTCTCTACCATCCTCACCCAACAACCACCCCTACTCATTCTCTTTCCTTCCACCCCCGACCTTAGCCATGGCCGACACCAACAACACCACCTCCACAAACCGACCTGCCTCCCCCTATTTCCCTACACCACCCTCTTTACCCACCGGTTCTACCCACCACAACCAGCCCGCGCACACGACCACACCTCCAACATCCCCCATCCACGTCGTACCCACCACCACTGCCTATGACCCCGAGGATGACGTCCTCAACAGTTCCAACCAACTCGACGCCAGCCTCCACCTTACTTAGCACTACTGCCATTCACCGCCATCCATGACCGACCCGGTGACCCCATCCCCGACCTAATCCGACTCCTCCTCGACACGTGAGTCCACGCTGCCGCGCCGCACCCAGGCCCCTCCCGGGGCCGACTTTGTGGATCTAGAGGAACCCAACACCCCCTCTCTACTGCCTCTCCTATCCCGCACCCTGCTTGTCGCAGCGGCCGGAGCGCGACGCAGTAGACCTTGCTAGCAAGGCGCGCCGCGACTGCCAAGGCCGAGAGGGATGGGAAGCGGCCTGCCACAGCCTCGCCACCGCCTGCAAAGAAGCGCAACCGCGCCCGTACACCAACTTCCAAACGCAGCACCCGCAGCCGCGGCGCTGCCGACATGGAGGACGAGCCTGAGACCACAGCGCTGTCTCCTCCTGTCATTCTTTTCTGCAGCGATCTGCACCGCCAGCAGCACCATGACCAAGCGGGGAAGGTGGTTCTTAACTCCCGCTTCTTTGACCCGCGGACACCGGTCACCTATCAGTGGTTGCCGCGGTTTAATGAGCTCACCGCGGCAATTGGTTAAACACGGTTTGTTGTGATGAAGGAGCCCATCTATGAGCATCTGTGCAGGGAGTTTGCAGTGGGTTACGGCGAACAGCGCCACTGGGGAACCCGAGCAGATCACTTTTCGGCTTGAGAATAGGTCCCACTGTGTGACGCTGCCCGAATTCAATGCTATGTTTGGGTTTCCTGATGACGGTCTCACTGAGCCGCCTCCCGGGTATGACGCTGCCATTGTTTGGGCTGAGTTCTCAACCGACGGCCAGCCCTATAATCCTTCCTCCTCCTCCACCACTACACTGCGTGACCCGATGCTGCGTTATGTGCACAATGTCCTTGTTCGGAGCATCTTTTATCGAGCCAGTAGTAAGACTGTGGTCACTCATTCGGAGCTGTTCTTTCTTTGGTACTTTGTGAACCGTCGGGCAGTTAACACCGACAGTTTTATTTTTGAGCGGTTCCATCACCACTTGGGGAAGACCTATTTGGGGTGCTCGAGATTCATCACTGCCTTGGCCGCGCACTTTCAGGTTGACCTCTCCCGCTATCGGCGGCTGGAGGAGGTCATTTCTTGTGGGTCCAGCGAAGCTGCTAAGTTCCTGAAGGGGAAGGAGCCCGCTTCCAGTTCCGGCACCCAGGCAGCGCCCCCTGCTGAGGAGATACAGGTGCTGCAGCGGCATTTTGATGCCCGCATGGCTGATATGCAGGCACGACATGATGACCAGTTTTGCCTGCTGCACGGTCTCCTCCTCTCCATCCAGGACCAGCTGCCCCCGAATGCTTTGGATTCACTCTCGGGATTGCATATCATGTTTCTTTTAGCATATTTCTTTTTCAGTTCTTTTATTTTCTGTAGAACCAGTTTGGGGGAGTTCATCCCTTTTGTTATGTTGTGTCTTTCTTTGCGTTGTGATTGTTTTTCCCTCCCTAGTGGGGACACTGTGGATTTCAAGTTTTTTTTTTGGGGGGGGGGGGGGGGAAATTTACTGGGGGGGGGGGGGAGAAATTTACATTTCTTTGTTATGTCTTCGTTTATGCATTCTATTTATTTTTATGGCCAATTGAGTCTAATTGTGTATGCTGCTCTTTATATGCGTTTTCTCGCTTTATTCGCTGATGCAGTGCCCTGACCGTGCCGCTTTCTACACATTTTTTCAATTCTTGCTTATTTTATTTGTTCTTACACTCGATGTTTGCTCGTTTTTAGTAGAGTAAGGCTTATGCAGGATGAGAAATCGAATCCTGTAATGTAAACACGACTCCTTCGAGGTAACAAGTGCCAATCTTTTCTTTAAAATTTGGGCGGTACCTAATGTTAACTGTTTTAGAACCGACTTATTTTTTTTTCAATGCAAAATTTATATCATCTTGGCATATTTAGGGATATGATATAGGCATTGTTTGATGAGCTTAATTTGACTTTATCTTACCTGACCAAGGTGCTGCAGCACTGTAAGGAGACCCATTTAGTATTAAATTGGGAGAAGTGTCACTTCATGGTAAGGGAAGGTATTGTACTAGGACATTTACTCTCAGCACGTGCTATTGATGTGGATAAGGCAAAAATTGAAGTTATTGAGAAATTGCCTTTGCCCACTAGTGTTAAAGCTTTTCGTAGTTTTCTCGGCCATGTTGGTTTCTATCGACGCTCTATTAAGGATTTCTCAAAGATTGCAAAGCCTTTGACGAACCTCCCTAATAAAAATGTCAACTTTGTATTTGATCAGTCTTGTGTAGATGCTTTTTGCAGGTTAAAGCAGGCGCTGGTGATTGCACCGATCATGTAGCCCCCTAACTGGACACTGCCATTTGAGATCATGACTGATGCCAGCGATTATGTTGTTGGTGCTGTGCTGGGACAGAGGAAAGATGGCAAGTTACATGCCATATATTATTCCAGCCGCACCTTGGATGATGTCCAGCTAAACTACGCCAC
The DNA here is from genome assembly GCA_028386065.3 of Turnera subulata. NCBI lineage: Eukaryota > Viridiplantae > Streptophyta > Magnoliopsida > Malpighiales > Passifloraceae > Turnera > Turnera subulata. The sequence goes on along the minus strand of JAKUCV010003983.1, from coordinate 92,940 downwards.
CACTGAGAAGGAGCTGCTCGTAGTGGTGTTTGCCATTGATAAATTCCGGTCCTATCTTCTTGGTTCAAAGGTGATTATCCACACTGACCATGCTGCCTTGAGATACCTCTTGACCATGAAGGAAGCCAAACCCCGACTTGTTCGCTGGATTCTTCTCCTCAAAGAGTTCGATTTGGGGATAGTCGATAAAAAGGGAACCGAGAATGTTGTGGCAGACCATCTCTCCTAGATTGTCCTCAATCGGGATTATTCACCTCTGGATGCACCTCCTATGAATGATCAGCTTCCGGATGAGTACTTGGTGGGAGCAGTGTGCACTGTCTGAGCGACCAGCCTTGCTGCTGACATACTTCTACCGGATTTCCCATGGTATGCACTTTATGGGAACTACATTGTCTGTGGCGTGTTCCCACCTGGTATCAGCTATTCCCAAAAGAAGAAATTTCTCTCTGATATCAAGCATTATTACTATGATGAGCCATACCTGTATAAGTGTTGTGGGGACAGCATAATTCGCAAGTGCCTGCCGGAGGAGTCTCATAAGACGGTCATTGCTAGCTGCCATCAGACCCCCTATGGAGGAAATTATGGTGCCCCTATCAAGGTCCTTCATTCTGGTTTCTTTTGGCCCACAATTTACAATGATGCACGGGAGTTTTTGAGCTCTTGTGACCACTGCCAGCGCACTGGAAATCTTTCACAGTGCCATGAAGGTCTACAGCAAGGGATGTTGTTTGTTGAGCCATTTGATGTGTAGGGTATTGACTTCATGGGTCCTTTCCCCTCTTCCAAGTGAAATCAGTACATTCTCGTCGTTGTTGGCTACGTAACCAAGTGGGTTGAGGCCATTGCATCTCCAACCAATGATGGCCCTGTTGTCACATAGTTTTTGAAGAAAAATATCTTCACCAGATTCGGAGTTCCAAGGGTTATCATCAGTGATGGAGGGTCTCACTTCTGCAACCGGTTATTTGCGGCGCTGTTAAAGCAATATGGCGTTACTCATAGGGTTGCAACACCCTATCACCCTCAGACCAGTGGCCAAGTAGAGGTTTTTGATAGGGAGATCAAGCATATCCTGGAGAAAACTGTTAGCGCCACCCGCAAGGATTGGTCTATGAAGTTGGACGATGCACTGTGGGCATATAGGACAGCCAACAAGACCACTATTGGCACTACACCCTACAGACTTGTATATGGGAAGTCCTGCCACCTTTCGGTTGAGTTGGAGCATAAAGCCTATTGGGAAATCAAGGCTTTGAATTTTGATGATAAAACAGCAGGCCCTGCTAGGCAGCTGCAGCTCAATGAGATTGAAGAAATCCGCCTCGAGGCATATGAGAATAATAAAATCTGCAAGGAAAGGTCCAAGAGGTTGCATGACAGCAATATTATTCAAAGACAGTTCCGGGAGGGTGAAGCAGTGTTGCTGTTCAACTCCCGCCTGAAGCTGTTCCCTGCAAAACTTCGATCTCGGTGGACGGGGCCCTATACAGTGGTGAGGGTATTCCCACTTGGTGCTGTTGAGATTCAGAAGGGTGATGCACCACCTTTCAAGGTGAACCACCAGCGGCTCAAGAGGTACTTTCCTAATACACCAGTGGATGAGCTGACCACTACTTCACTAACAGCACCCGTTGCTGCGTGATTCGCATGGTGTCCAACTACAAGACATGAAAGAAGCGCTGCTCGGGAGGTAACCCGAGGTGAGTACTTGAAGTGTTGGGGCTGTGGCTGCAACTGTCTTGACTTGAGTAGGCCCTAATTGTTTCCTGAGGGCTTCTATTTTGGCCTCTAGCTTGGTCATCCGATCTACACCAATTATTCCAGAGGACTTGACTCCCCTGACTTGGATTTTTCTCTTGGACAGGGCTTCAAGAATGGCGACTCAGTCATTATAATTTTTATCCAAGAACGCACCATTGGCCATCTTGTCCAATGTGTTTTGGTCTTCATCACATAGGCCACGATAGAATTGTTCCAGTTGCACAGCCTCGTCAATTCGATGGTTTGGGCATCTCCTCAGTAATCCCTTGAAGCGCTCCCAAGCATCTCGAGTTGATTCATCATAGCGTTGGGTGAAGCCAATTAGCTGCTGCCTCAGATTTACAGCCTTGCTTGAGGGATGGTATTCCTTAAAGAAACCTCTGACTAGACTGTCCCAGTCAGTAAAATGGCCTACTTCATAGTTGTTGAGCTACTCAAATGCTGCATCTCTAAGTGAGAATGGGAAGACTCTCATATACAGCTGCTCCTTGGTCATCCCTGCTATGTATACAGTGTTAAACACCCGCAGAAAGTTTTGCAAGTGCGAGTTTGTATCTTCAGAGGGCGTGCCTCCAAATGTGAGTCTTTCCAGCATGCTCAGTAGGTTTGTTCGGATCTCATACGGGGCATCTACATACGGAATGGCCATGCTGTTGTGGATTATGGTGGTTGATGGTTGTAGGAGCTGTGAGTAGGTTTGTTCAGACTTCTCCGGCAACGGCGCCAAAAACTTGTTCGTGCAAAACCGGCTGCAAGTGCACAGCGTTGCGGTAGTAAACAAGGTCGAATCAGAGGGATTGCGAAATAACACTTTCCTTGGAGCTTTCGATCGATTAGACTATAAAATAACAAGTAAAATAAAGGATCAAATTGGTGAGAGTAATAAGCAGAGAAAATAAAGTAAATAAACAGTAAATGAAGAAACAGCGTGTACTGGTAGGAAGATGCAGTAACAAAGGAACCTAGGTTGTCCGGGGTTCACTACAGCGGGAGCTATCTAAGTAATAAAACTATGGTTTGGCTAATTTATTCGTCTACCTTGTAGGGCTACCTAGCCTATATCTTCTACAACTAGGTGTTCACTGATATTGTAAAACTACCCTATTCCCGAACAACCTGCTGTTCACCAGTGTTGCCTGTCCTAAGGTGCAGTAGGCACTGTACTAGGTGTTGAATCCTCAACTACCCAAAAAATCTCTTTCAACAACAGTTAGGATAGAGGTTGTATATAGAACGATCAGATTTCCTAACTTCTCTTGGTCAGTGCTTCGCTAGGTCGTCTAAGGTGCACAAGAGGGTGATCAGGCCGCATGCGCTGTTAAGCTCTCCATACACAAATCAAAGAATAACGAATAATAGAAGCCAAAATACGAATTATTACTCAAACATAACTGTAGCTACATCCTATAAACCTAGATTAAGGAATTTAGTTCATGAAGAAACTAAAAACAACAATAGATAGCAACAACGACATGCTGTTGAATAAAAATCTAAAGGTCTTCACTTTGCTTCAGACGAATTCTCCTCTCTTTCCTGCTCTGAAAGAAGAATTTTTGTTACAGAGAAAAGAGTGTGTCGATGGGCCAAAAGGCTCTCCTCTTAGGGTTTTATTCTTTTCTATTTATAGAGAACAAAGTCTTTGATAAAACCCTAAGTCTTGGAAAATAAGTTTTCATCTCAAAACTTAGCAGCAAAAGGTCTTCTTTCCTTCCAAAGCAACAATCTTTTATTCAAGACAGTAAATAAAACTATGTCGGGGTTCACTACAGCGTGTGCTGTCCAAGTAATAAAACTATGGTTTGGTTAATTTATTCGTCTACCTTGTAGGGCTACCTAGCTTATATCTTCTACAACTAGCTGTTCACTGATATTGTAAAACTACCCTATTCCCGAACAACCTGCTGTTCACCAGTGTTGCCTGTCCTAAGGTGCAGTAGGCACTGTACTAGGTGTTGAATCCTCAACTACCCTAAAAATCTCTTTCGACAACAGTTAGGATAGAGGTTGTATATAGAACGATCAGATTTCCTAACTTCTCTTGGTCAGTGCTTCGCTAGGTCGTCTAAGGTGCACAAGAGGGTGATCAGGCCGCATGCGCTCTTAAGCTCTCCATATACAAATCAAAGAATAACGAATAATAGAAGCCAAAATACGAATTATTACTCAAACATAACTGTAGCTACATCCTATAAACCTAGATTAAGGAATTTAGTTCATGAAGAAACTAAAAACAACAATAGATAGCAACAACGACATGCTGTTGAATAAAAATCTAAAGGTCTTCACTTTGCTTCAGACGAATTCTCCTCTCTTTCCTGCTCTGAAAGAAGAATTTTTGTTACAGAGAAAAGAGTGTGTCGATGGGCCAAAAGGCTCTCCTCTTAGGGTTTTATTCTTTTCTATTTATAGAGAACAAAGTCTTTGATAAAACCCTAAGTCTTGGAAAATAAGTTTTCATCTCAAAACTTAGCAGCAAAAGGTCTTCTTTCCTTCCAAAGCAACAATCTTTTATTCAAGACAGTAAATAAAACTATGTCGGGGTTCACTACAGCGTGTGCTGTCCAAGTAATAAAACTATGGTTTGGTTAATTTATTCGTCTACCTTGAAGGGCTACCTAGCCTATATCTTTGACAACTAGCTGTTCACTGATATTGTAAAACTACCCTATTCCCGAACAACCTGCTGTTCACCAGTGTTGCCTGTCCTAAGGTGCAGTAGGCACTGTACTAGGTGTTGAATCCTCAACTACCCTAAAAATCTCTTTCGACAACAGTTAGGATAGAGGTTGTATATAGAACGATCAGATTTCCTAACTTCTCTTGGTCAGTGCTTCGCTAGGTCGTCTAAGGTGCACAAGAGGGTGATCAGGCCGCATGCGCTGTTAAGCTCTCCATACACAAATCAAAGAATAACGAATAATAGAAGCCAAAATACGAATTATTACTCAAACATAACTGTAGCTACATCTCATAAACCTAGATTAAGGAATTTAGTTCATGAAGAAACTAAAAACAACAATAGAAAGCAACAACGACATGCTGTTGAATAAAAATCTAAAGGTCTTCACTTTGCTTCAGACGAATTCTCCTCTCTCTCCTGCTCTGAAAGAAGAATTTTTGTTACAGAGAAAAGAGTGTGTCGATAGGCCAAAAGGCTCTCCTCTTAGGGTTTTATTCTTTTCTATTTATAGAGAACAAAGTCTTTGATAAAACCCTAAATCTTGGAAAATATGTTTTCTTCTCAAAACCTAGCAGCAAAAGGTCTTCTTTCCTTCCAAAGCAACAATATTTTATTCAAGACAGTAAATAAAACTATGTCGGGGTTCACTACAGCGTGTGTTGTCCAAGTAATAAAACTATGGTTTGGTTAATTTATTCGTCTACCTTGAAGGGCTACCTAGCCTATATCTTTGACAACTAGCTGTTCACTGATATTGTAAAACTACCCTATTCCCGAACAACCTGCTGTTCACCAGTGTTGCCTGTCCTAAGGTGCAGTAGGCACTGTACTAGGTGTTGAATCCTCAACTACCCTAAAAATCTCTTCCGACAACAGTTAGGATAGAGGTTGTATATAGAACGATCAGATTTCCTAACTTCTCTTGGTCAGTGCTTCGCTAGGTCGTCTAAGGTGCACAAGAGGGTGATCAGGCCGCATGCGCTCTTAAGCTCTCCATATACAAATCAAAGAATAACGAATAATAGAAGCAAAAATACGAATTATTACTCAAACATAACTGTAGCTACATCCTATAAACCTAGATTAAGGAATTTAGTTCATGAAGAAACTAAAAACAACAATAGATAGCAACAACGACATGCTGTTGAATAAAAATCTAAAGGTCTTCACTTTGCTTCAGACGAATTCTCCTCTCTTTCCTGCTCTGAAAGAAGAATTTTTGCTACAGAGAAAAGAGGGTGTCGATGGGCCAAAAGGCTCTCCCCTTAGGGTTTTATTCTTTTCTATTTATAGAGAACAAAGTCTTTGATAAAACCCTAAGTCTTGGAAAATAAGTTTTCATCTCAAAACTTAGCAGCAAAAGGTCTTCTTTCCTTCCAAAGCAACAATCTTTTATTCAAGACAGTAAATAAAACTATGCCGGGGTTCACTACAGCGTGTGCTGTCCAAGTAATAAAACTATGGTTTGGTTAATTTATTCGTCTACCTTGTAGGGCTACCTAGCTTATATCTTCTACAACTAGCTGTTCACTGATATTGTAAAACTACCCTATTCCCGAACAACCTGCTGTTCACCAGTGTTGCCTGTCCTAAGGTGCAGTAGGCACTGTACTAGGTGTTGAATCCTCAACTACCCTAAAAATCTCTTTCGGCAACAGTTAGGATAGAGGTTGTATATAGAACGATCAGATTTCCTAACTTCTCTTGGTCAGTGCTTCGCTAGGTCGTCTAAGGTGCACAAGAGGGTGATCAGGCCGCATGCGCTGTTAAGCTCTCCATACACAAATCAAAGAATAACGAATAATAGAAGCCAAAATACGAATTATTACTCAAACATAACTGTAGCTACATCCCATAAACCTAGATTAAGGAATTTAGTTCATGAAGAAACTAAAAACAACAATAGATAGCAACAACGACATGCTGTTGAATAAAAATCTAAAGGTCTTCACTTTGCTTCAGACGAATTCTCCTCTCTCTCCTGCTTTGAAAGAAGAATTTTTGTCAAAGAGAAAAGAGTGTGTCGATGGGCCAAAAGGCTCTCCTCTTAGGGTTTTATTCTTTTCTATTTATAGAGAACAAAGTCTTTGATAAAACCCTAAGTCTTGGAAAATAAGTTTTCTTCTCAAAACCTAGCAGCAAAAAGGTTTTCTTTCCTTCCAAAGCAACAATATTTTATTCAAGACAGTAAATAAAACTATGCCGGGGTTCACTACAGCGTGTGCTGTCCAAGTAATAAAACTATGGTTTGGTTAATTTATTCGTCTACCTTGTAAGGCTACCTAGCCTATATCTTTGACAACTAGCTGTTCACTGATATTGTAAAACTACCCTATTCCCGAACAACCTGCTGTTCACCAGTGTTGCCTGTCCTAAGGTGCAGTAGGCACTGTACTAGGTGTTGAATCCTCAACTACCCTAAAAGTCTCTTCCGACAACAGTTAGGATAGAGGTTGTATATAGAACAATCAGATTTCCTAACTTCTCTTGGTCAGTGCTTCGCTAGGTCGTCTAAGGTGCACAAGAGGGTGATCAGGCCGCATGCGCTCTTAAGCTCTCCATATACAAATCAAAGAATAACGAATAATAGAAGCCGAAATACGAATTATTACTCAAACATAACTGTAGCTACATCCTATAAACCTAGATTAAGGAATTTAGTTCATGAAGAAACTAAAAACAACAATAGATAGCAACAACGACATGCTGTTGAATAAAAATCTAAAGGTCTTCACTTTGCTTCAGACGAATTCTCCTCTCTTTCCTGCTCTGAAAGAAGAATTTTTGTTACAGAG
>JAKUCV010003983.1:3948-83600 GCA_028386065.3 Turnera subulata | reverse complement strand
CAAGTAATAAAACTATGGTTTGGTTAATTTATTCGTCTACCTTGTAGGGCTACCTAGCTTATATCTTCTACAACTAGCTGTTCACTGATATTGTAAAACTACCCTATTTTCGAACAACCTGCTGTTCACCAGTGTTGCCTGTCCTAAGGTGCAGTAGGCACTGTACTAGGTGTTGAATCCTCAACTACCCTAAAAATCTTTTTCGACAACAGTTAGGATAGAGGTTGTATATAGAACGATCAGATTTCCTAACTTCTCTTGGTCAGTGCTTCGCTAGGTCGTCTAAGGTGCACAAGAGGGTGATCAGGCCGCATGCGCTGTTAAGCTCTCCATACACAAATCAAAGAATAACGAATAATAGAAGCCAAAGCAACAATCTTTTATTCAAGACAGTAAATAAAACTATGTCGGGGTTCACTACAGCGTGTGCTGTCCAAGTAATAAAACTATGGTTTGGTTAATTTATTCGTCTACCTTGTAGGGCTCCCTAGCCTACGTTAACCTATTTCTTGCATTTGCTCGCTCTATATAATCTACCCTAGTCAAGACTACCTTGCATCCGCTTGCTTTAGTCCAAATCTAGGGCACAGTGGGCGCTATGCTAGGTGCTTGTTCCTCAACTAACCTAAAAGTAGAGATCCTCTTTCTAGTAGGGTAGAGGCTGAGTATGGAACGTTCAGATTTCTTAGTTTCTCTGCTAGATGCTTCACCAAGTCGTCTAAGGTGCACAAGAGGGTGATCAGGCCCCATGCGCTATTAAGCTCTCCATACACAAATCAAAGAATAACGAATAATAGAAGCCAAAACGCGAATTATTACTCAAATAAAAGACTGTAGCTACATCCCATAAACCTAGCTACATCCCTCTCTTTCCTGCTCTGAAAGAAGAATTTTTGTTACAGAGAAAAGAGTGTGTCGATGGGCCAAAAGGCTCTCCTCTTAGGGTTTTATTCTTTTCTATTTATAGAGAACAAAGTCTTTGATAAAACCCTAAGTCTTGGAAAATAAGTTTTCTTCTCAAAACCTAGCAGCAAAAGGTCTTCGTTCCTTTCAAGGAGTGTCCGCGTGATTTTCAATAAAATCTCCATGAAATTAGGCGCAAGCTCCAAATTAATTATAAAAATCGGGACTTTGATGCAGTGCTGCTCTCAGGTTGTATTTGGGCGCTATTGTTGGTGCAGTTTGAACTAGAACTGGGCATTCAGCAGCGCCTCTCTGTTTTCGGGCCAAAGTCATCAAAATCCACTCCAAGAAAGACCTAATTGCACCTGAAAGCAAACAAGAGCTAGAAAAGTAGAATTTGGTGTAAAAGTAAGTGATTTCCTATCTAAATGCATGAAATGATGCTAAATACAAGGCCAAAAGACTACAGTACATGCTGTAAAAGTGCGTAATTTCATGCTCATCAACATGGGGATGTAGGGCCGAACAGGCTCATTCGTTGGGTCTGTCCTCCATGTTTTTTGTTTCTGTTTGTTCTGCTTACGAATCTGGCGAGTTGTCTGTTCGATTTCCTGGTGGAAGATTAGAGCTGGTTGCTTGCTCCTAGCTTGGGACATGGACCACCTAAAAACTTCAAACTTGGAAAAAGAAAGGGTTAGATTATAAAAAACCTAATAAATCAAAATAAAAAGCAATAGAATCAAGCGCCAATCCCCAGAAATAGCGCAAAAAACTTGATAGGCGTCTATCTATCCGCAATGGATCCTGCAAGTGCACAGGGTTATTGTAATACTTATCAAGGTCGTATCCACAAGGACTGGGTTGAGCCTGTTACCTTTTAAATGGACAGATTAGGCTTGAAATAATTAAGGAAAAAGTAGATTTTAAGTGAATGATAATTGAAATATAAACTAAGCAATAAAATAAATGTAATAGCAAAGTTTAATTAGGAAAAGATCCATGCCTTCGAGGTGATATTTCTTTTAAACTAAAGTAACCCGCTATTGTTTCCGGGTGTACAGATTTGGTGAGGTCTTAGACATCTGGGATTCACATGTCCTGTTTTATGCTTTAAATTGCTCAACAACATCACAACAGGCTGAGCCTTTTGACGCCCTGTGTTTAGTATGATGTCTTGAAGGGGCTCCCAACCTAGTGTACTAGCAACGGCTTTCGATCTTATTGATAGTTCCCCAAGCTTCCATCTACCCCCTGTCACTAGGATAGACATTCACTTAGGGAGTGAAGTTTAGTGTTGGTGCTGAATACCCACAGTCTCTCCCTACCTTCTCTCGAACGGTTAGAGAGTGAAGGTTGACTACTGTTGGTGTAGCACACCTGGCTTCACCTCTCAGTCCTTCACCAAGCTACTACTTAATTAAAATAGGCTTCCTAGTAGTCAATCAAGAATCAGATTAAAAGTGGTATTATCTTCTTGACTGTACTGCGACAAGCTGGGCCTGTGCTAAGCCTTTCGACAACACAAAATCAATTATAAAGATTAGTTCTTGCAGGCGCTCTCAACCTATACTGCACCCATTTGTTTTCACTCACAGGTGCCTCTCATGATTCCCACTCATCCTAATGCTTTTGCATGGGTCAAATCTAGGGGATTAAGATTGGTGTTGAGGCTAATTCCTCAATTAGTTCTTAATTTCTATCAAAATATAAGAACTAAGGGTTAGTTGTTGTTGTTCCAGCAACTATGGTTTCACCTCTCGGTCCTTCACTTAGTTACCTATAATCATGCATGGGTTTGCAACAACCAAGACAAGAAAAGCAGGTTAAGAACATAAGATGAGCAATTTATTGCAATAAAATCAGAGGCATGTTTCACCCCATCAACCTCAGAAGGGTTGTTTAGTTCATGTTCAGAATTACAAAATCAAAAGAAATAAAGGATAGCATAATGTTTGGAACAATCTGGAGGTTAGGGACAACGCGATTTTTGCTCAGAAAAGGGTGCAGAATCGTGTTTCTCTTGAACCCTTGATGTTTCTGGGTTCTATCCTTGTTCCAGAACTTCTGCTATTTTCTGGGTGTTTGATCGATAGTGAATTCGATGCCTTGTTCTTCTTCCTTCTTTCTTTATATAGACGCAGCTTGGCCTCTTCTCTCTTCCCCACTTACTTGGAAATCATGAGGGTTGAGCAAGTTGGTTTTTAGTTTACCCATCATGTTCGTCAGGATAAGGTGCCATGGGAAGTGTGCCGATAGGCTGAATTCTGTCAAGCAACAGATTTAAAAGACTTTTGGAGAAGATAATATTTCTTTAAGTGGAATATTCTTTGGGCAAAATGATTAAAGCTTCTCTCTCATTCTGAAAGTCTTCTGAAATGCTCATGGTATGATTGCTGGGTTGAAAATTCTGCAAGTGGTGAAGTTCTGCAAGTGGCAGAATTTTATATTCTTTCTTCGCGTTTCTGGTCTTCTGCAGATTCCACAGGCTGAGCCTGTGGTGGGCCTGTTTGCAACTTTTTTAATTTTTTCTTGCAATTGATTTCAGCTTCTCTTGTGATTGGTGTGGTGGCATGGAGACTTTGTGGATCAAGGCAAGGGTAGCGAAATCCAGTGGATATGTTGCGACTAGAGGGGGATTCGTGGCCTTTTATTGATTCTGCAATGAACAATAGGCTCTCGAAGTCCCGAAACTGGCTCAAGGTGTGCAGAGGTTGTTCCTGCGAATTCTTCAATAAATTCCTCCAAAATTCTTTGAAATGCACCTGGAATCACTAATTACACAGTAAGGGGTGGATTTTAAAAGAAAATGATGAAATAGTGCAAAGGAAGGTGTATAATCATGATGGAATGAGAACAAATTATATCTAAAATCATGCCTTAAACTATGCATATTTCATGTGCATTAATATGATGCATGTTAAGAACTATGTGAGCTTTGAACCCATTATCAGGGGATACGTAAGCAGTTCCTAGTGGTGGAAATGCAAGCTCAATCTTTATTTGTTTTGAGTTTTGTCTTTTAATTTTGTTTGTTTCTATTGTTTGTCTTGTGCTGCGTTGGCATATGTTGATCTTTAATTGCACGTAATCTCGCCCCAACATGGATAGGTGCCTAACACCTTCCGATCCATAATAAACCCCCGGGTCCACTTCTTTGGTTCACTCATCGGTTGCTTAAGGAAGGTTTTTTCCTAAATTTTGCCCTACAATTAAGAAAAAGGAAATGAGTAAGCCCCATAAATTTTGGGTCAGATACTCACACCACCTGTCGATGAACCCGTATGAACTAACCGAGTATATAGAATAATTTAATGTCCTATTGCATAAACTTCCACGTGACGCGCTGGCTAACCTTATCTATCACGTGGCTACCACCTTTTTCTAAAATTTGTGGGTGGCAATTATATATTGACAGTGTAATGCAACTAATGCTATATAGTCTAAATATATAATCCCTTAGGCATAATTTTTTTTTTTATATAAGCCTAAGGCTACCCAATTCTCTATCCACCCACACCATATTTCGAACCATGGTGGCCTTGGTGAAACCAAAAACTTCATGCACTGCAGTACTTTGGTCCTGGCATCCCTTAGGCATATTGGACAATATTGAGAGACACACTTTATTTTTTCGCTCAAATTGGAAGGCATAGACGTGTGTGCAATGCTAGTTTTTTTTAGAAAAAACTGAATATCATACTTTCATTAATAAAAGGTGGGTAATTCCCTATGGGTGATATTACAAAAATCCCTTGGTTGATGAGAACAAATAGAGTTTAAAAGGCAATGTGTGGCAGCAAAATTTTGCAAGAGAATCTGTTGCTGTGTTAGCAGTTCTATACACATGCGTTACAAAATTGTTGGGATTAAAAAAGCAAAAGGTGTCGTATATCAACTCTAGTTCCCAAAAGGGGGGCGTTTGAGGTGAATCTCCAGGTTTTGGTACTTACTGGCCATATTCGAAAGTGACATGACATGACATGTGCGTTTTCGGTCCACCATTAAAGAATCGCTGGCCCTGCTTGACTTTTGGCTTGCTTTCAGTATAGACATGTGTGTGTAAAATACTACTACTATATAGTTTAAACATATTATTACACGTATCCCAAAATTTTAAAATTGCTATGCGTTTTGGATCCACATCAAAGAATCGCCAGCCCAAAACGAAGAATCACTACCCCTCCATGACTTGGCATGCTTTATATATATGGATGTTCATGTCTCATCTTCTCCACTCCACCCCACTCCACTAAAAGCTATAGCCTGCAACACTAAAACCAGACCAACAACGTTAAACCATAAAGAAGTGAGCTCCTCAAAATACACAACCCAAAATGTCGTCTACAAATACGGTGGCGCAGCAGAGAACCCGCATCCTCGCCAACCATTTCCTGCTCGATGAAGCTAGATCGTGGTCCTCACAAGCAATTAGTACCCTCTCTCCGAATGCCTGCCTCAGCTACGCCCCGGCGGAGCATGGCGAAACCATGGCTGCTTTCGTCACGAAAGAAATGAGGGAGTTACTGGACTGGCACAACATCGAATACCGGGACTGGCTGTTCGGGGTGATAAAGCAAGAGAAGTTGTTCAATCCGTTGGAGAGGGGAGGGAGAGTGATGGTGGCCCCGGATTACAACCAGTCAAAGGAGCACCAGAGGGAGATGACGAGACGCCGGGTGAGGTGGTTGGCGGAGAGAAGGGTTTTTGAAGGGTTCCTGACGGGGAAAGGCCCGGAATGGGAACTCAAGAGGTTAGCCATGGAGGAGGTGGCAGTAGCTTATGACCACTCATTGGCAGTGAAGGCAGGGGTTCAGCTACTGTTGTGGTACGTATGTATATAATATATATAGAAAGATATTTGATGATGCATCGAGTTAATACTTCCTCTTGTTTGTTTTGTTTTGTTTTTGTGTTAATTAATTAATTTGATGATGCATATCTCAGGGGTAACACAGTCAAGGCTCTGGGCACAAAGCGGCATCATGACAAGTGGTTGAAAGCAACTGAAGATTATAAAATCATGGGTTGCTTTGCCATGACAGAGTTGGGGCATGGAAGTAATGTACGTGTCTTTTTGTGCTTTAATTAAATTTCTCTTCCTTGTATATTCTCTTAATTAATTACTCTCATGATTACTAATTTCATGGCTTCAATTAATTTCTCTATTCCTTTAATTTTTTCAATATATATATATACATATTAGGTTCGAGGACTTGAAACCGTGGCTACTTATGATGCAAGAAAAGCTGAATTTGTGATCAATACTCCTTGTGAAACCGCTCAGAAATATTGGATCGGTGGAGCTGCTAATGTAAGCAATGTCCCTTCACAATCACAAAACATTTATCAATCAATCAAGAGACTACGTACCTTCTTTTTTAACATACTTAATTTCGCCTATATATGTTAATTTCACCTGATCTGGTTTCGTTTCTGGTGTTAATTATTAATTAATCAGGATGCCACTCACGCGGTAGTATTCACCCAGCTACACATGAACGGGCAGAATCACGGGGTTCATGCATTCATAGTTCAAATCCGGGATGCCAATGGAAATGTTCTGCCAAATATCCGTATAGCGGACTGTGGTCACAAAATTGGTTTGAACGGTGTTGACAACGGAAGAATCTGGTATCTACTCTTCCCGTGTATATATGGAAATGCTCTTTTTCTTGTTGATGTATCATTATATATATATGATTCTTTTTTTGCAGGTTTGACAATGTCCGTGTCCCAAGAGAAAATATGTTGAATTCCGTTGCTGATGTTACGGCAGATGGTCAATATCTTAGTGATATAAAGGACCCAGATCGGGTGGGTTATATATATATATTGCATAAACTTAATTAATTTTCTTGGAGATGCATGTGATGATGTTTAATTGTCGAGCAAGCGAAATAACATGACTTAATTAATTCACATATTATTTATTTGACAGAGATCTGCAGCTTTCATGTCTCCTCTGACTTCTGGTCGTGTAACTGCTGCTGCTACTGCCATATACTCAGCAAAGGTATTTAATTATATCAAATCAAATCAACCATAAGGATTATGTTTGACATTTTCCTATATATTATATATTGGGTACGTCTCATATATAGTTTAGTCTTAATTAGTCTCTTAATTTCTGGTGATCATCACAGATAAGCCTAGCGATTGCCATAAGGTATGCATTGACTAGGCGGGCATTTTCTATTACCCCAAATGAACCTGAAAGGCTATTGCTGGATTATCCATCACACCAACGACGACTTTTGCCCCTCCTTGCCAAGACGTAAGCACATGTCCAGTCCAGATAATACTTATTTTGTGTGTTGTTGTAGATTCTTAAGCTCAATATGCCAACTACGTACACCCTCGCCTCAATGTACTTCTCTTCTCTTCTCTCATTTTTTCTTTCCATCCAGATATGCTATGAATTTTGCTGGGAATTACTTGAAGATGATATACGTGAATAGAACACCTCAATCAATCAAGAATCTTCATGTTGTTTCAAGTGCATTGAAGATCGCTTTCACCTGGCATAATATGAGAACACTCCAGGTACTCATATTGATCCGGAACAGGGCAAAAGATTTCAATAGGTGTATATATCGTAATTAATAAGGTAATCTTTCATGATTTTATATATTGTACAATGTTGCTTTCAGGAATGCCGTGAAGCCTGTGGAGGACAGGGCATGAAGACTGAAAATCGAATCGGTCAAATGAAAGGTGACTTTGATCCTCAGTCCACCTACGAAGGGGACAACAGTTATATGACACAGCAGGTACTGTGTAATTAATATGCGCACTCTTCCTGTCCTCAGCCTCATAATTTCACGGTCACTACTAGTCTACAGGATTTTAACATAAAAATATATTAAGCTTAAGCATCGGAGTGATGCACATGGTTCAAATTATATTGTTTAGGACGTATAATCCGACACACACAATACCATTTTTATACATATGTTTGTGTGAGGAATTTCTTCCAATGTGGTGTGGCCCAATTAATATTTTTAAGCCTTAATTAATTGTCTCTAGTTCATCTCTGATTGATCCCAATTTACTTCGATCCTCAGGTTAGCAAATCCCTCCTTGCGGAATATGCAGCAACCAAGAAGCGAAACAAACCTTTCAATGGTTTGGGATTAGAACACCTGAATGGACCTTCTCCCGTCCTTCCATCTCATCTAACAAGCACCATCCTCAGGAGCAGCCACTTCCAGGTACTAACTATTTTTTGTTGACCTTGATTACATACCGAAACATGTTAATTGATCTCCTAAAAAATGTGTACCTCAATGCTCATGATCATCAGGTTGAAGCATTCCGGTTGAGAGAGAGAGACCTTTTGAACCGATTTGCCGCGGAAGTGGAGGACTACCAAGCAAAAGGTGAAACTAAAGAGGGTGCATTCCTTCAGGTACGGATGGTATTCTTTCTGGTACTAGAATTGTTGTTGTCCCCATAATCCATTCCCATGATCATCTGTATAAATTATAATGCACCAGGCTTATCAGCTAGCACAAGACTTGGCCAGGGCTTTCGCAGACCGAATGATACTTGACACCTTCATCGAAGTAGAAGCCAGAGTCCCTGCTAGTTCGCTCAAGGTATTAATATGCATTCTCACATTAATCATCAACGATATGTGTGCAGAAAGCACAAATGTCAACAGTAATTTGTCATGTCAGTACCTATGATGTGTGAAGAAGCATGTATTAGAAAGCAAAGTGCTAATTATGTGGGTTAACGTTATTTGATATGTCGAATTAATGCAGGAAGTGTTAGGCCTGGTAAGATCAATGTATGCAGTGGTTTGCATGGAAGAAGATGCTTCTTTTCTGCGTTATGGGTACTTGTCACCACAAAATGATGCAGCTGTGAGGAAAGAAGTGGCAAAACTTTGCAGTGAACTGCGACCACATGCACTTGCCTTGGTCAGCTCTTTTGGAATTCCGGATGCATTTTTGAGCCCAATTTCATATGACTGGATTCAGGCAAATTCCTGGTCTTCAGCAAAACTCTGATTCCTTCTAATTCTGCTGTGCCTCTTTCTTCGATGTCTATTGTTTTCGGTGTGGAAGGAACTGTAATATGTACAAAAGGTGCAGAAGATGCATGATAATTTCGTCTCCAAATTTTCTTTTTGTCTTCAAGTCACTGCGATAAATTCGAAGACAGGTGACATTTCTTATGGTATAACGTCCTATGTTTCGCCTCCTACAACGATTCTCAAGTTTCTATTTAGTAAAGATGGTTGGTTCAAGTGGTTCGGCTCTTGTCCCATCAATCAAGGTCTCATCTTCGAGGGTTGTGAATTGAAACAATGGTGAATTTTTACCCCATCGTGCGCAGATCCAGCTCTAAGTGAACTAAACTAACGGCCAGACAAAAAAAGATGATAAAGTATGTCATCTAATTCACTTTTTAATTAGGAGCGTAATTGAACCTCTACTTATATGAGAACCCACCTAAAAATTACTTTTGGACTTTTCATGTATCTTTGGAATCTCCACCTAGACTTTATTCGGAAAAATTACCCCTTCCTAACGGGAAGGGATAGATTTACAAATTAGAAACATTGTGATCTGATCTGATCATAGGTAGGAAAGTGTAAGGCACCCTACTAACTTTGGGCGGAACATTGTTGATACAACTCCCCATTGCCTTTGGAGTTGTTGTCATCGTCATTGCCATCGCTGTAGTCGCTGCCACTTGCACCAACATTAGCCATGGCCAGTGAAAAACTACACAAAGGAGATCGAAAAATAAAACTAGCAGTAGTGAAGATGATTACAATAACTTATCTCCAAAACTAAAGGAAAAGAGAATGATCAAGACTGTAACTAAACTCCCACATAACAAGTCAAAAAGCTAAATAATGATGAGAACATAGATTGCAACTTAGACAATGAGCTTGAAGGCAAATTTAAAAATAAAATTGGCAACGGTGAAGATGATCACAATAACTTCTCTCCAAAACTAAAGGAAAAAAGCAACACCTAGATTTTTTTAATGAGTAAATAGTTTTTTCTATCCCTCCACTTTATCGATTTCGCATTTGTTGTCCCTCTTCGTTTTTTTCACTCATGTCGTCCCTCAACTCTCGATTTACCGGGTCACGTGGTCCTTTTTACCTGCTGCAGCATGTTGATAGTTGTGGAGCTGACAGATGGCAGTGGGGCCCACACACAACTTATTTATTTAATCATTTTTTCTTTAATCAAATTGTATTCCTAAAATCATTTAAAATAAGTAAATCTAATTTCTCCCATTATATAATGAATTTTATTATTTTTAACCTTTTATTTTTCCAAATATTAATTCCTGAAAACCCTTATTTTTTCTAAATATTATTTTCTAAAAAATTTCTAATTTAAATAAAGATTTTTAAGGCTTAAATTTTTGGAAAAATATAGAAAAGGATAAAAAGAATAAAAGATTATGCAGATCATGGGCTCCACTACCACGTGTCAGCTCCACAGCTACCAACCTGCTGCAGCAGGTAAAAAGGACCACCTAACCCGATAAATCAAGAGTTGAGGGACGACATGAGTGAAAAAAAAATGAAAAAGGACAACAAATGTGAAATCGATAAAGTAGAATGACAAAAAAAAACTATTTACTTTTTTTTTAATAATAACGATACTCTTTATTAATGAGCAAACCATATACATACACATAAAAGACAGAGGTAAGCCATCAAAATGAAGACTACATTCCTCTTGGATATGATTAGCAATACAAATCCTCCCATCAATCTAGTTGCATCCTCATCTTCCATGTAAGATGATTTATATGATCTCCTATTCCATGACTTCAAAACTGTCAGACCAAATAATCACATCCAACACTCTGAACATGAGATCCGGTAAGAGGCGAGATGACCACACGCATCTAACAGGCTATACGTGAATTTTCAACCTTGTAATTCCACTTTGCAACATTCTATATCAAAAATAAAATTCACTAATGCCCTGAGCCCCTCACACATATCGTTCCATTTCACCGTTTCTACTGAAATGTTTCATTTAACTTCCTATCACTAGCCAAGGCAATGAGACCCCACTCATCTGTGCTATTAATTCTATTCCTTCCCACAGAACAGACCTTATCACGCAGACTGGCTGAATCAAGGACTCCACAAATTGTAACCTCAATATTCCTTTCCACAACTCCTATCGAAATCTAATTCCTGCCATTTGAACTCCTTGATATTTTGAAGAATTCCACAACCCAGAGCAAAACAAAACCACTTGAGTCACCCATTGCTGCAACCTCAATA
This sequence comes from Turnera subulata, assembly GCA_028386065.3. Lineage (NCBI taxonomy): Eukaryota > Viridiplantae > Streptophyta > Magnoliopsida > Malpighiales > Passifloraceae > Turnera > Turnera subulata. The sequence goes on along the minus strand of JAKUCV010003983.1, from coordinate 72,424 downwards.
AAGGCAAAACTAACCACACCCTCAAACCTTGAGTATTCAAAATGACTTCACCCTGCAACTAATTGATCCTAAGATCTCCAATCTCCAATCAAACTAGAGGTTTAGTATTACTATTCTTCACCTCCTAAACTCACAAAGGATTAGGCAACAAACAATCAAGAATATAGGAATTAATTAATCGCCACAAGTAAATCACTTGATAAGAATAATAAATCCCAATAAGTAAAGCCAAGAGAATCACTCCCTTGAATTTTGATTGTTTCACACAACCAAGAAGAAAACCTTAAAGAAAAAGGTAATCAAGGTTTTGTGGGTGGTATCTGGATCCTTTGGAGGCCAGAGATGCTTACTGTCACTGTGGTCCAATGTTTTGAGCAGTTCCTCCATGTTCGCATTGTCCCACATGGTCGGGGTTCTTTCTTTCTTTCTGCAGTATATGCCAATCCGTCGGAAAGTAGACAGAGCTCCTTATGGCCACGTTTGCATTCTATTAGTGAGAGGATGCAGGATCCTTGGATTCTTATGGGGGATTTTAATGCCATAGCGCATCCAGAGGAGACTCAAGGAGGTGCGCCTGTTCAGTTAAATCGTTTGTCGCGGTTTAGGGATTGGATGGAGGAGTGTGGTTTGACTGACCTAGGGTTCAAGGGCCCTAAGTTTACCTGGTTCCGTGGTGTTTTGCAGCGTAGGCTGGATAGAATGCTGGCTAATGACTCTTGGCGGGCTTTTTTTGAGGATGCTACGGTATTTCACCTTCCACGGGTGAAATCGGATCACAGGCCTTTGTTACTTAAGGAATCGACTCAGTATTGGGGAGTGAGGGTACCGCGTCCTTTCAGGTTTCAGGCGGCATGGCTAGCCCACTCTCAGTTTTCTTAGTTGGTTCAGGATTCATGGCATTATGGGGGCTCCTTGGTGGCCAAAATCTCTAATTTTCGGGAGGCGGTGCAAGTTTGGAATAGGCAGCGCTTTAGTAATGTCTTTCAGCAGAAACAATGGTTACTTAAGCGGCTACAGGGGATTGAGCTGGCTCTGGATAGGCATTCAAATTCCTCTTTGAGGCGGTTGAAGAAGAAGCTGCAAGCAGAGTATGAACAAATTCTTGTTCGTGAGGAGTTGATATGGTTACAGAAGTCTAGGTGTAAATGGCTACAGCTTGGTGATTGCAACACACATTTCTTTCACCAGACAACGAAGGTGAGGCGGAAGAAGAATCATATTGAAGCTTTGAAGTCAGATTCGGATGCGTGGGTGTATGATCAGTCTTGCTTGCAACAAATGGCAGTGCAATTTTTTGCGAGGTTGTATGCTGAGGAGGGATCTCCGGGTCTGACTCTGATTCCAGGGGAATTTCCGGTTGTTACTCCTGATCTTTTGTCTACTCTCAATGATGAGGTGACCATGGCGGAGGTACGGCGAGCTGTTTTTGATATGGGGGCACTTAAAGCCCCAGGTCCGGATGGTCTACACGCTCTTTTCTATCAGAGCCAATGGAATTTGGGTGGAAGTGATGTTTTCACCCGCCGACGCTTTGAGGAAAGTGTTAACGATACTCTGATTGTGTTGATCCCTAAGGTGGATCACCCGTCACATATTTCACAGTTTCGTCCGTTCAGCCTTTGTAATGTGGCATATAATATTGTGACGAAGGTGTTGGCTTCTAGATTTAAGCGTGTGATGGATCCTTTGGTGTGTCCGGAGCAGTGTAGTTTTGTCCCTAGTCGGCATATTACTGATAATATTATTATTGCTCAGGAGGTTATCCACACGATGAAGACTCAGATGAGTGGGTCTGGAATGATGGCCCTAAAAATTGACTTGGAGAAGGCTTATGATCGAATTAGGTGGAGTTTTGTGCAGGAAACTCTGTTATTGGCTCAAGTGCCGGCCCCTGCTGTTTTGGTGGTTATGAAGTGTATTTCTACTGCTCGGATGAGGGTTCTCTGGAATGGAAGCCCAACCGATGTTTTCTGTCCCTCACGAGGTCTAAGGCAGGGTGATCCTTTGTCTCCCTATTTGTTTGTGTTGCATATGGAGAGATTAGGACACCTTATTGCTACTCGTGTGAGGGAGGAGCGATGGCGGCCTATCATGTTAGGGAGGGACGGGCCTCCTTTGTCCCATCTTTTCTTTGCTGATGATTTGTTATTGTTTGGTGAAGCTTCTGTACAACAAGCTGAATGTATGATGGAGTGCCTGGATTTGTTTTGTGCTGCCTCTGGTGAGAGTGTGAGTCGGCCAAAATCTAAGTTATTTTGCTCGAAAAATGTTGATGATGACTTGGGTGCACAACTTAGTAGTGTGTGTGAGATTCCCCTAACGATGAATTTGGGTAAGTATTTGGGGGTCCCATTATTGCGTGATGGGGTTTCTCGATTCACTTATCAGGATGTTCTTACTAAGGCCTCCCATCGGCTTAGTGGGTGGAAAGCTCGGTCTTTATCTCTTGCAGGTCGCATTACTTTGGTAAAAGCAGTGCTCACTTTGTTGCCTGCTTTTACAATGCAAACGGCGAGATTACCGAAAGGGATATGCCAGGAGTTGGATGCTAAATGCCGACAGTTTGTATGGGGGAGTTCGGCAGAGTCCCGAAAAGTCCACTTAGTGAGCTGGGAGACTGTGGTTCAACCCAAAGAGATGGGTGGGTTGGGTATCCGGCCTGCTAGTGTTATGAACGACTGTTATATGATGAAGCTGGCGTGGGGTGTTCTCACCTCTCAGGATTCGCTGTTGGTTAGAGTCTTGTACTCTAAATATAATGTTCCTACGCAACCTGTTCCCACTTTTCTGGCTCGATCGAGAAGCTCTCCATTATGGCGGGGTATTTGTGATCAGTGGCAAAATTTGTTGAGTGGTGTTGTTTGGGTCCTAGGTAATGGTAGATCCATTCGCTTCTGGGAGGATCGATGGTTTTCTGATTCTGAACCGCTATTGTCTTTGGTGATATTGCCGATTCCGGACGAGTATGTGGGTCGGGCGGTCGCAGATTTTGTTGACCCTTTGGGGCAATGGAGATGGGATATGATCCTGCCGTATTTACCAGAGGCTGCGTGTTTGCAGTTGGCTACTTTTGCTCCTCCTCACTTGGATGCACTGCCGGACACACCGGGGTGGGGGGGAACAGCTAGTGGTGGCTTTACTGTGGCCTCGGCGTACTCTCTTTTGAGCTCGGAGAGTTGGGAAGAGGTAGAGGCTGTATGGAAGAAAATTTGGAAGCTTAAGGTTCCTCAGCGAGTGCGGACTCATTTGTGGCTAGTTGTACATGGGAAGTTGCTTACTAATGTTGAGAGAACTCGTAGACATTTAGTTGCTTCTTCCTTGTGTCCTCGTTTTCAGAGCCACCCAGAGGATTTTCTTCATGCTTTTCGGGACTGCCCGATGATCCAGGACCTGTGGACGCAGCTTCTTAACCCGAGTTCTTGGGGTTTGTTTATTAATTTGGATTTTGATCGTTGGTGTAGGAGCAATGTTTCTAAATGTTTTACGTCTAGTCGTACAACTGCATCCTGGAAGATCATCTTTGCGGTGGCTACTCACTTAATTTGGTATGACCGGAATCGTGTGGTTTTTTAGGGCATTACTACTTCCTCTGTCGGTCTGTTTTGCAGTCTTCTAGCCCGGATTGAAGAGCTCCAGGTGAGCTCGTTAGCTTTTGGATCAGAGGGCGCTTTTCATGGCGTGCGCTCCTCGTTACATGTTTCATGGGTTCCCCCGATTCAGGGGTGGGTGAAGGTGAATGTGGATGGTGCTTGTTTGCAAGTGGGTGGTGCTAGCGCCGGGGGAGTGATCTGGGGTCCTGCTGGTGAGTGGCTGTCGGGTTTTGGTTCGTTTCTTGGTCCTGGTACAACTTTGTATGTTGAGGGGTGGCCTGTGCAGGCTAGTTTGGAGTTAGCCTGGAGTTGCGGGTATAGGAAGTGGAGGTGGAATCGGATTCCTCTTCCCTCATATCCTTCCTTCGTGATGGCATGCCGCTGCCGGATTTGCCTCCGGCGCTGCTTCAGCTCCTTTGTTCACTACTTCGTCGTGCGTGGGAGGTTTCTCTGAAGTTTGTGTTGCGTGAATCCAATCGGGTTGCCAATTCTCTTGCTAGATCAACCTTGTCGTGGTCTCCAGGTCTGGTTGTCTTGCCCGAGCCGCCTGACACTGTTTTACATTTATTGTCTCATGATGTACTGGGGTTCTCTTCCCCTCGTTCTGCTACTCTGGTTCCCTAGTTTAATATAAGGGCTTTGCCCTCCATTTTCACCAAAAAAAAAGAAAAAGGTAATCGATTTTTATTTGTTTGTTTTCTGTCATTCTTGCGACATAGGCTAGCAAAAAGTAGTATTTATTCTACCCTGAAAATACCTAAAAGTCGACAACCTAACAAATCCAAAATAAATTGGATTGGACTCCCTAAATGACTAGATGCCGAAAATTAGACTACCCAAACAGCTAGGATTTAATTCATCCAACAACTAATTTGGACTCTAATTAAACCAAACTAAATAAAAATAAAGCCCATTAATATTTAAATGACCCAAATAATAAAGACCCTAGCCGAATTATTATTGTTTGGGATTATAATAAAATCGGAAAATTTCACTACTAGAATGCAGCCCGTTACTAACGGATTTTGTGTGAAGGAAATTTCCCTCACTAATAGCGACGGATTTTGCAAGGGTTACGTGAGTTTTCGAAATCTGGTAAAAAAGTGAGCTTTGCAACGGGATTAGTTAGGAAATGTTTCCGTTACAAAAATTTAGTGACGGATTTAGCGAGGGATTAGTTTTCCATGACAAATGCCGTGAGTAATTTTTGCCCACGAACGTGATATTTTTCCCGCCTCCTTCCCGCCTTTGTTGTGAGGGATTTGTGAGGAATTTGCCCGTCACAAATTTGCAACGGATAATTTTTCCCTTACAAATTGCAAGGGATCTATCCGTCACAATTGTTATATTGCAAAAACGGATTTGTGAGGGTTTTTCACGTTACTATTTGTTAAGAGAGCAATTTCCGTGACAAATTGTGACGGAATTTTCCCTTGCTAATTTTTAATATATTAAAAACTTTACCCTCTTTTTTTTACCACCTCCCTCATTTCTTTCCTTTCTTTCTTATGGTTCTCTGCCGGTTTTTACCAAAACTTTCCTTCTCTTCAATGACTTTGTAAGGGATTTTTTCGTTACAAACGGTGACGGATTTTTAACTCCTTGCATATTGTGAGGGAAAAAACCCAGCAAGCTCTTTAAACATATTGTATTTAAATCCCCTTACAATGTCTTTTACAAGTCCATTTTAATGAAATTTTATTTTTCTTATTCCCATATTCCTTTCTTCCAACTATAATAATTTACTTAACATTTTTTAATAATTTTCACTACAATGTATTTAATGCTACATGTCTTAATTATAAGGGAATTATTTGTATAAAGTGTTGACCAAAAATTAGTGTTAATCACCTCCTAATGCTTAACTATGATTAATCATGTTAATTATCTGATTTTGATGACTAACAAATTACAAGAGTATTACTAGCTTTGCTGGTGTTGATTTTCGCCTACAGAAAAATTATGGTTTCTGCCGATACCATATCTTAGACACATGACATATGGTTTTTATCGATACCATATTTTGGATACATGATATATGTTTTTTTATCGATACCATATCTGCGAAGCTGTCACTTTCAACTTTTTGTGCAAGTTGCATGTGGTCCTGCAAGCATTTAAATTCCACTTCCAGCCGTTTGAATTAGAGAACATGAAACGCCCCGACCCGTATTTACCGTACACAGTAAACACGTGCCGGAACTGTGACAACCCAACCAGACAAAGCCCAACATACAGTGTATACAACAGGAACACGGGCTCAACAGCCCCAAAATAATAAACATCAATAATAACATATCCAGCCCATTGGCCCAATAATAGTAAAAACAATGCACAGCGGAAGACTTAATAACTCACATAAACACTGTATGCGACACTGATGCAAACTATGGATCCAAGCCCTGTCCAAGGGATAACGCCGCAGCCTGTCTGGAATGCACCCAACCTGTACAACAAATAACTCATCCTACGGGGTGAAAGCCCGCAGGTGAGGGGTGAGTCCGAAGTGCTCACCGACGAAGGAAAGACAATCAATATGCACACTATAACTACTCAAGTCAAACACAGGCTAAACAGCCAAACCAAAAGACTCGACCCAAAACCGGTCCAAGACCAAAAAGACTTAAATAAAAATCCATTTCCAGTTTTATCTTTCCGGGCCCCGTCACGGATAAGCTAGCGGTCAGACCTGGTTATCAACACATTCCGGGTGCCAGACCAAATCTAGAGAACCCAGGGATAGACATCCCAAAAATACAAACCCAGGGATAGACATCCCAAAAAATAATCACGGGAAAGACATCCCAAGCATAGACATGCTTATCACAAGAACCCAGGTCACGGCCACCACGAAACAGTCTTAAACCATCGAGTCGTACCACTACTTACCACGTGACAATTATATTATCGTTATCAAAACCAAATCGTAGGGATCGACATCCCTAACCAGGATACCGGGATAGACATCCCATCCAAAATACCAAGGATCGACATCCTTGTCACAATTCATTATTTAATCCATTTTATTTAGTGCCAAAACGACTCAAGGATAAACGTTCAAAAAACCAATCACAATACTGGGATAAACATTCCGACAACAATCTAGACAATGGGATAAACATGCCGACCCAAGCCACAACAAATGCAACTTGCAATAATCAACAAACACAATAACCGAGTAATATAGGCACATATCGAAGGAAATCCATCCTCACCTTGGCCGATTACTCAACTCCGGAAACAATGACCAGTCCGACGCCGGCTCCTCGGGAAACTGCCCGATATCTAAACCTATACAAAAAACCATATATACACATAAATGCACATAATCGGTATACTATGATGCCAAAATGCAAAATACCCATCCCGGTTACACATCTTTTATTTATTTCCCTTTACCGAAAATATTTACCGTACGTATATTCGAATATAATTTCGGTACCATACTTTAATTAAAACTCTTTTCAAAATAATTTCATAAATAACTATAATTTTCCAAAATTATAATCACCATAATTTTCTAGAGAAAATAATACGTATACTAAATTTCCAGAATTTATTTTCATGTTATTTATATATTTTTCCAAATAATATTAGTTTTCCAAAACATAACTTAATTATTTATCAAAGTATATATCTTTATATTTTTCCCAAAATACCAGAATTAAACTAGCCATAATTTTCTCAAAATAAATATATATTTTTTCTCAAAATTTATTTCCAGAATATAAATATATATATATATATATATATATATATATATTGTTTTTTTTAATTAAACGGACTGGGCCATGAACAGTGCCGGCCCAGACCCTGCACGGTGCCAAGCCCAGGCCCGTGCAGAGCCCAGCAGCACAGTCCGGCCCACACCCAAGCCCAAATCAGACCCAGCCCAGAAACTGCGACCCGACTACATGTGACGGATCCTGCAAAAATCGGGTCTTACCTCCGGGTTGAGCAGCTGCGACGGCGACGGCGAGCGCGGGAAGGAAGGGCGAGCGAGGCAGGGTGTGCGGCGGAAGCAGGCGACTTCATGGGCGGTGGAATGGCGGCACGGCGACGGCAGGAGGCTGAGCAGCGACGCGAAAGAAGCAGATCCGCCGGGTTTCGCCACGGGTCAACGGCGCGTCACGGCGGCTCCGGCGGTGGAAGGCGACGGGGATTACGGGGTTCAGGTCGCAACGATGAGGAGATGATGTTGGTGGCGGCGGTGAAGCTCGGGTCGGCGCGGATCGGCTACACGTGAACGGTGGCCGGGGAGGAGGCGAAGGTGACGACTGTTCCTTCATTTTTTTTCTTCTTTTTCTTCTTTTTTCCCTATTTTATTCTTTTCATTTCTGATTTCCGAAATTCTTTTTTTTTCTTCTTTTTTTTTCCTTTCCCTCTCTATTTCCTTTTTTTTCTATTTTTTTAATTTATTTCTTTTCTCTCTTTTTTTTCCTTTTTCTTTTCTTTTTCTCTCTTTTCTTTTTTTTTTCTCCTCTCTTTTTCTTTTTCCTCTCCTTTTCTCTTTTTTTTTTTTCTCTTCTCCTCCTCCTCTCCTGGTTTCCTCTCTTCTTTTATAAACGGGAAAGAACTGTTAATCCTATGAATCGTTCAATATTGCAGCCTGTCTGCATTATAGAGCGAGTCCGATCCGGACTAGAAAATAACTGATACCCCCTTAGTTATTTTCCGGTGATTTTCCGAGAAATTCCGAAACCCGAAAAAATACCAACTTAGGCCCGAAAAATCCACGAAAAAATCTCGAGCGCGGGAAAACTCTCGGTTTCGAAAAACGACGTCCGATTTACCTTGAATTAATTACCCAAGATTAATTCAACAGTAAATCACGGTAAAAAGACTTTTACAGTCCCGGTAAAAATCAAAAATTTTACCCGGGCTGTTACAGTCTACCCACCTTAAAAAGAATTTCGTCCCCAAAATTCCATCTTATCCATGGGTCCTACCAAGATAAGCTTCTGGCACACTCTGCCAGGTGTCCAACCTCAACCCGAGATACCGCTTATACCCTTAAGCGACATCTCGTCCTCTATAAGAACCAAACCTCATGACTGGCAAACTCACACACAGTGATGGACTCTCCACTCCGATCTCGAATGACCTCAGACTCCGAGAACAACAGCTACATCGGTGGCACTGCTTTCCCGACAAGCTCCGATGAAGAACCTCCCAAGAAACGGTTCAAGACCAACATCATCGGCCTGAAGGAGCACATGGTCGTCTCCCCAAAACGGCGAAAGAAACATGCTCCTAAGAAAGCTGAGGACAGGAAAGGCAAGGCAACAGCTGAAAGCAGCACTCCGCAGCAGACTCTGACGCAGCTGAACGTCTCACTGAAGAAGATCAGCTCGGCGGTGTTGCAGATAGAACTGGCGTGCGCGAAGCTATTCCCTCACATGAAAACCGTCCAAAAACTTGTAAAAGATTTAGAGAAGGAAGTAGTTCCATAGAGTACTTCTTCTCCTGTTGTAAAACTATTATGTATTAAATAAAAGAAGTTTTCTTTTAAATCAAATCTCTTATTAAATTATGTAGACTCATGCTAACAGAAAGTTTTAAACATCTCAAAGCAAAATAAAAATCAATAATAAGAATATAAAATCAAATATAAATAAATTAAAAATTAAATCTCGTTTAACAAACCAAAGTATAATGAAGTTAAAACAAAACACGTTTTCATAATCGGTGCTCGTATCGAAGTAAACACCCTCGAACCCAAGAGACGTAACACATGCAACTAACGGTGACGTCGATTCCCTCGTGGAGAAGACATCCGTTAACTTGCACGGTGACGATCACGAGAGCGTCCTGTGTCCCTCGAAAGAAACGTACCCACTTGTCCATAAATTCCGCATGAGCTAAGAACGTCTGTCAAGTCTCGTATCTCTCCGCGATGTCTGAACAGGTGTAAGCTTGTCGCACATACGCTCTACTCGAGGTATGGTCCCACCAGTCTAGCCTCAACGGTCACAGATGCATGTGATAAAAGATGCAGAAAAATATAGTAAAATCATGAAAAGAAAGGACAAAGTAGCCAGAGCGAAAGAAAATCATGGGATGGAAAATGGCTGAAAAACTCTGGCATTGTAGCCCGAAAAACGCATAAAGTAGCGAAGCAATAAATGAAAGCAACGGAAAATTTCAAAAAGAAAAATCTTGAAAATCAAAGACGGTAATCACGCTCCCCATAAGAGTATAAAAGAAACGGAGCGGTGAGGTGTAAATCATCAAAACATCTAAAAGCAACAAAACATTTAGGCAACCAAAACCACAAAACTCTGAAAAACAAAACACCCACACGTCTTAACACAACATGCCTGCTCCCTCATCAGTCTTCTTCGTCGAAGGTGCCAATCTAGGCAGAAGAAACCGGATGGCCTACAACATGGTCAACGAGCGTCCAGAAGAGCTACGGAACGAGCTCGGTAGGATGCCGCGTCTGGTCTTCATCGACGAACTCTACTCATCGCGGTTCTTCATCACTCCCACGGAAGAGGTGTTCTTCCTGGAGGACCATGGCACTCTGAGGACCTCCTACTACGGCTCGGCAAACTCCATCATGTTCTTCATCTCCGAAAGGCTTCAAGAGTTCAACCTAGAGTCCACTTGCCATGCCCTGGAGCAAGGTACCTACTACCAACTCTCAATGACGGCCCAAAGCATGCCCAGGGTAACTCGTCTGCCCGTAACTTGGCCAAAGGCCCGACTACTGGTGTGGAACTGCAGAGGAGTCGCAAGGCGTTCCCTGGAGTTCTCGCGTATCCTGAGGGACTTGAAGAAGCAATACAAGCCAAACATGGTTCTTCTCACGGAGACCCAGTGGCAACCTCAAGACGATCACAGTCTCATCCCACTTCGGTTCCCTCAAGCAAACCGGTTCGAGCTTCCAGGTCAGAACAACACAGGCGACATGTGGTTCTCGTGGAGCGACAACATCCAAGTCAACATCAACAACGACCCCACTAGCTTCAGGGTCAATGTCGTTCCGAGAAGATAATTGTTTTTTTTTATATAAAATATCAATGTAATATTTCTCTTTGTAATGAAATTATTAGTATTATTAATAATATTTATATTTCCGCTTATTTATGGCATCATTACCTCATATGTGTATGTTCTGCGACAACTGGCGTCCCTTCACTGGATCCATAATGCACTAACTAAAATGATATAAAATAATAAACAAATGGAGCGAACTATGCAAACAGGGACAACAAACACACAAAGACTGCCCAACAAGACCTAACGCCCGCTCCGCTACCAAAATGAAACGCCCCGACCCGTATTTACTGTACACAGTAAACACGTGCCGGAACTGTGACAACCCAACCAGACAAAGCCCAGCATACAGTGTATACAACAGGAACGCGGGCTCAACAGCCCCAAAATAATAAACATCAATAATAACATATCCGGCCCATTGGCCCAATAATAGTAAAAACAATGCATAGCGGAAGACTTAATAACTCACATAAACACTGTTTGCAACACTGATGCAAACTATGGATCCAAGCCCTGTCCAAGGGATAACGCCGCAGCCTGTCTGGAATGCACCCAACCTGTACAACAAATAACTCATCCTACGGGATGAAAGCCCGCAGGTGAGGGGTGAGTCCGAAGTGCTCACCGACGAAGGAAAGACAATCAATATGCACACTATAACTACTCAAGTCAAACACAGGCTAAACAGCCAAACCAAAAGACTCGACCCAAAACCGGTCCAAGACCAAAAAGACTTAAATAAAAATTCATTTCCAATTTTATCTTTCCTGGCCCCGTCACGGATAAGCTAGCGGTCAGACCTGGTTATCAACACATTCCGGGTGCCAGACCAAATCCAGAGAACCCAGGGATCGACATCCCAAAAATACGAACCTAGGGATAGACATCCCAAAAAAATAATCACTGGACAGACATCCCAAGCATAGACATGCTTATCACAAGAACCCAGGTCACGGCCACCACGAAACAGTCTTAAACCATCGATTCGTACCACTACTTACCACGTGACAATTATATTATCGTTATCAAAACCAAATGGTAGGGATCGACAACCCTAACCAGGATACCGAGATAGACATCCCATCCAAAATACCAAGGATCGACATCCTTGTCACAATTCATTATTTAATCCATTTTATTTATTGCCAAAACGACTCAAGGATAAACGTTCAAAAAACCAATCACAATACTGGGATAAACATCCCGACAACAATCTAGACAATGGGATAAACATCCCGAACCAAGCCACAACAAATGCAACATGCAATAATCAACAAACACAATAACTGAGTAATATAGGCACATATCGAAGGAAATCCATCCTCACCTTGGCCGATTACTCAACTCCGGAAACAATGACCGGTCCGACGCCGGCTCCTCGGGAAACTGCCCGATATCCAAACCTATACAACAAAACCATATATACACATAAATGCACATAATCGGTATACTATGATGCCAAAATGCGAAATACCCATCCCGGTTACACATCTTTTATTTATTTCGCTTTACCGAAAATATTTACCGTACGTATATCCGAATATAATTTCGGTCCATACTTTAATTAAAACTCTTTTCAAAATAATTTCATAAATAACTATAATTTTCCAAAATTATAATCACCATAATTTTCTAGAGAAAATAATACGTATACTAAATTTCCAGAATTTATTTTCATGTTATTTATATATTTTTCCAAATAATATTAGTTTTCCAAAACATAACTTAATTATTTATCAAAGTATATATCTTTTATATTTTTCCCAAAATACCAGAATTAAACCAGCCATAATTTTCTCAAAATAAATATATATTTTTTCTCAAAATTTATTTCCAGAATATAAATATATATACATATATTGTTTTTTTTAATTAAATGGACTAGGCCACGAACAGTGCCGGCCCAGACCCTGCACAGTGCCAAGCCCAGGCCCGTGCAGAGCCTAGCAGCACAGCCTGGCCCACGCCCAAGCCCAAATCAAACCCAGCCCAGAAACTGCGACCCGACTACATGTGACGGATCCTGCAAAAATCGGGTCTTACCTCCGGGTTGAGCAGCTGCGACGGCGACGACGAGCGCGGGAAGGAAGGGCGAGCGAGGCAGGTTGTGCGGCCGATGCAGGCGACTCCATGGGCGGTGGAATGGCGGCGCGGCGACGGCAGGAGGCTGAGCAGCGACGCGGAAGAAGCAGATCCGCCGGGTTTCGCCATGGGTCAACGGCGCGTCACGGCGGCTCCGGCGGTGGAAGGCGACGGGGACGACTGTTCCTTTATTTTTTTTCTTCTTTTTCTTCTTTTTTTCCCTATTTTCTTCTTTTCTTTTTTGATTTCCGAAATTTTTTTTCTTCTTTTTTTTTTTCCATTCCCTCTCTGTTTCCTTTTTTTTTCTATTTTTTTTATTTATTTCTTTTCTCTCTTTTTTTTTCCTTTTTCTTTTCTTTTTCTCTCTTCTCTTTTTTTTTTCTCCTCTCTTTTTCTTTTTCCTCTCCTATTCTCTTTTTTTCTCTCTTCTTTTATAAACGGGAAAGAACTGTTAATACTGTGAATCGTTCAATAATACAGCCTGTCTGCGTTATAGAGCGAGTCCGATCCAGACCAGAAAATAACTGATACCCCCTTAGTTATTTTCCGGTGTGATTTTCCGAGAAATTCCGAAACCCGAAAAATACCAACTTAGGCCCGAAAAATCCACGGAAAAATCACGAGCGCGGGAAAACTCTCGGTTTTGAAAAACGACGTCCGATTTACCTTGAATTAATTACCCATGATTAATTCAACAGTAAATCACGGTAAAAAGACTTTTACAGTCCCGGCAAAAATCAAAAATTTTACCCGTGCTGTTACAGAACAAGTAAGAGGGAAGACTTTATGGAAGTGAAGAAGATGTTCACACCTAACTCCCACTCAACTCTAGAAGGTGGTCCAAACTTTTCAGATTTGGTAATTCTTTTCAACTAAGGAGTTGACATGCATAACAGTACCAAACTGAAGCTTTTATTGAACTGAAGCCAACTGGAGTACAAGGAGCCGTTGCAGGAGCTTATCCCCCACACTTAGATTCTATAAAGAGGGATGTTTACACCTCTGGAAGCTCATCCCATCAATTGTGCAAAATCTGCGTGTATACTTGAGCTAAAAGATTTGGTATCTGATCTGGTTTTTCTGCTTACAGTGCAAAACTGTTTCTAAGGGGCAATTTGTAAGCAAGACTTGGTTTAGTTTTGCTGGATACACAAGTCTAGGATTAGATTTGAGGGTAGATTTAAGCTTAGCCTATGAAAAGCTTGTGTAGGTTAGAGCTTAGCCTGTGAAAAGCTTGTAAAGGTTCGAGCTTAGCTTAGAAAAGCTTGTGTTTGTAAAGGTTAAGGTTGATCCCGCAAAAACCTAAGTATAGTGAGTGTTTCAAATCCTAAAGGAAGGAACCTATAGGTAGTGGAGTACCTGGTGAGGGGGAACCACTCTAAATCAGCTGTGTCAATTTCTCTCTTCTTCCCTTACTCATCTTCTACGTTAAGCACTCGCATTGCATCATAGAGATATGGTATCGCAAAAACCAATTCTCTCTGTCCGAAAAAGTTTAAAGCCTAATTCACCCATCTCCTCTTAGGCACTTTTGGGCCTACATAAAGTAGTGGTGGAAGTAATACGAACAAAACCAAACGGGCTTGGACATTCTAAAATTTTAAATATATCCAGAGGTAAAATACAAATTTTCACTAATCATTAAAGAATAAAATTTTTAAAGAGTATATCTTACACATTTTTTTTAAAAAAAAAATATTTTCAATTTTCCCTTATAAATCCACATTAGAAACTTTATTACATTAATATATCTTCAAAGAAATCTATATAAAACTTGAAGGCATCAAGAAAGTAATTAATATAAATTTGGAAGAAAAATTAAAATTAACAAAACATGAAGGTATACGAAATAAAATTAGTAGTTCTCCTCATTGGAAAACATGTTATATTACCTTATGAGCAAAAAAACAAAGCAACACACCTATGCGTTAAAAAAGGGTAAAATTAGAATAGAAATGTTAGAGAATGATAATTTTTGGAAAAAAAATGAGGACATATCTTATTAAAAATGAGAAAAAAATAATGAAAAAAGCTGAAACCTACAAATCAAAGTACTTATATAAATTATTTAAAAAATAATTATGGACAAATAAAAATTTTATGTGATGCATGAAATTATTGGCAAATAAGAAAGTGGATCACAATTAATTAAATTATTTGAACTATAATCATGTATTTATGTTTATTTCAATAAAAATCTATAAAAAATTATAATTAGGCAATTAGTCTATACAGAGGATTAGGGAGACATGTTAGGAATTTTATATGAGTCTACTATCGTTGTAATAGGTAAATGAGAGCTCCATGCAATGTGTTCATGGAATGAGTGAGTTACACTATTTATTCCATTGGTAAATCTAGGGCGGATAGTCAAGCTGTTCTATGAAACCCAGACTCAAATTAGTGGAATTGTAAGAGTTTTTCCTACATAATATTATTTAAGTTTATTCAAATTAGTTCTGTAACCCGGGTCGTGTCCGGATTAGTCGAGCTAAAGCTCCGGGTACCGGAATGAAAACAAAAAAAATAGTTCCTATAATTTCCTATAAATTATAATTTATTTTATCAAAAAAATGTTTTTAGTGTTTGGAGTTATTAAATTAAATAATTTTTAGAAAATATTTTGAAAATAATTTAAAAGAATAGTTCTCTAAGTTTAAAACACACAATTGGGTTGTGTTTTAATCAAAACGACTGTATTTTGGCGAAACTTATGCATAAAACACCAAGACCTTCACGTTTTCACGGTTGAGGAGCCCATTGACCTGAGAAGGCTTGAATGACTATACTACGTTGTTTTGAGCTTTGGCCGAAACCCTAGGGTTAGAGTCGGGTATAAAATGCATTGTTAACTCAGCCTCCTCAATTTTTTATCTACTCCTTCTCTCTCTTCTGCTCACTCTCCCGTCTCTCTCTACCCCCTCTTCTCTTCCTTTCCTTTTCCCCAATCTGAACCCTAGCCGTCACTTAACACAACACACACGAAAGAACCCTCCTCAATCCCCTTGCCTCTCTACTCTGAACACTAATCTGCAAGTGAACAGATAGTTGTAGCAATCAAGGTCGTCCTCTGGGACCAGGTTAAGTACTAATCGCTTAATAATTCATGATCGTCTAGGCAAATAAGAATGGATTTGAGTAGAAAACAAATAACTGAAATAATAAAAGTTGGATTCTCAATATTCGAAAGATCTCTAGGACTTCGGGGCTCACTTGCCTATTCTTGATGCTTCACTTTAAAACCATACACAGATAGATCATGCAGCTAGCATGCATAAGTAGACTATGCAACTACAAATTGACCTTGCTCCTGAATTTCCTAAGTTCACTGAAAGATGAGTTAAATAATGCAGAATAAATAACCCACTCTCGTGGCGAGACTTAAACCCTACTTAGTTATCTCAACTTCGTGTTCACTAGCAAAGAAATAACTAAGGCATTAATGCACAGTCAACCTAAACAAATATTCTTCACTAGAAGGTCATCGTTCCTCAAGGCAAGTTTCTAGTGTTCAACCTATGCAATTCCAGTAGTCAATTGACGCTGTCACTTAACAATCTTCTACCTAGAATTTATACTATCTAATGGCCAGTTAAATAGCATAGTTAAGTGCTCTAGGATTGAATCAATGAACAATAGAATATTCAGGAATTAGAAGCAATTTATAAAACAAATAGCATCAATAAATAGACAAGCTACCTCCCCTAATTCCTAGACTTTAAAGACTTAGCTCAACATAACAAGGGAGAAGAAAATACTTATGAATTTCATTCCAGGCAATGATCAAGGAATTACAAGAATAAGAACTTGAACAAAGCTCTAAGCTGCAATCCTCCTCTTCCTCTGAAGAACTAATGAAGCACTACTCTTGAATTTGAGAGAGAATGAGAGATTGAGAGTGAAGTGTGTGTAGTGTGTCCTTTCCTCCTAAAATGCCTTGCTATTTACAGGCTCCAGGAAAGGATGGTGGGAAATCTCTCATTTGAATTCAAATCTAGGATCTAGTCTATCTCAATTCAAATATAATCCATTTGAATTTAATTACATAGATAAATGCCAATAAAATAATCCTAATTTCAAATTCAATAAATATCCTCCAATTATCTTGAAAGATAAATCCTGGATAATGGGATTTTAAATCTCTGCATAGCCGAAATCACTCCGCACAGGCAGGTCGTGCACATGAGGATAATTCTCCATATTTATCTCCATTTCCATCTAGGATAATTGAGCAGCTTATCCATTTCTTCCAGAATCTATCCTTATCTCCAGAATCTATCTCCATCTATCAAATTATACCTGAAAACAACAAAACTAGGAGAAAAGATTATCTTTATTAAAATAAATAAAAAACTAAATAAATTAAAACAAAATAATAAAACCAAGCCCAAAACAAAACATATTAAAGGCCCAAAAAGTGTGTATTAATCATGCACATCAACACCCCCAAACTTGAATTTTTGCTTGTCCCTAAGCAAAATCATCGAAAATTAAGGACAAGGGTGAAAAAACAAACTTCTCAATTTAGCTAAAAACGAAAATAGTAATGCACAGAATCGCCGCATAAGTTTGTAAAAAGGGGTTCCAACCCAACCTATTCCTGAATTTAAATACCAAAAACATGTTAGTCCCAAATAAAACAAAGTATAACCAGATAGATCAAATTCTGCCTACTAACACCTGATACTTTTTGGATTTTGACGTCTAAAAGAAAAATCAAATCTCATAAGCAGAATCACTTTTCCATTCTCCACTAATAAATAAGACACTTTCAAATTAGATCAAAAGGGCTTGTGCATGGTTGTAATGGGGCTAAGTTAGGGCTAAAAAGAAAAAGGGAAAGAAAGGATATACAAAAATGTCACTTAAGAAAATTCATCATGTCAGTAAAAAAAAAACAGATTTTCTTCCTTCCTGGATTGGCTCAAACTGCATAAGGAGGTTGTGCTCTGATAACTGGATTTGGAGGCATAGGGAGGTTGTGCTGAAGGGTTGGCATGAGTTTGCTTTTTTTTTCCCCCGAAAACACCTTTTATGGGTGGTTGTCAATTTTCTCTTCTTCTTCTTTTTCTTTTTTTTTTTCAGCAAACATTTCCCTACTTCCTCCACCTTCTTATTCCATCCTAGAGCACAATCGACAGATAATCGTACAAGCGCATTGTGGTAAGCATGATGTGAGCCTATCGCCAGAATTCCTTCAAAACATGACTGAACAAGAAGGTGAATTTCCTCAAGTGACAAAAAAAGGGTTAGTTTAAAAAGAAAAACAAACGATAGCCATGGACTCAATGGGCATAAGGCAGTTGTGCGGGTATGAAAGAAATATTGGCTATCGTGAAAAAGCCCAAAAGGTGGTGACAATGGAAGAATAAAACAAAAGGTTAGGATGTGTTTACAGAAAAAGAATTTGGTGGAAGAATAAAATGCCTTTATCATGTCAGTTCATCAAGTGTCCTATGCCAAATTTTGCCTCGATAGGTCCAGTGATTCTGTTCTAAGATTAAGAGATAGCGTCAAAGAGTTAGAAAAGTAGAGGTGTTGTACACAGAACTAAACCTATGGCTATGCCTTACTAAATTTGGTCCCAACATGATTAAGGCAAAGAAAGAGGAATATATCAAGTTGGCACAATTAAATTTTGAAGTAAAAGTGGTATATCCTGATACATCAATATTCCAATTGTCAGCAAAATTCAAGAAGTGAGAAAGTAAAAGCTAAAAACTAAAGTTAGGGCCTAAATTATTTGCAATAAAAGAAAATAAAAAAGAAAAAGTAAAACGAAAAATTAAAATGAGGAAATGAGGATGAACATGCACCCCCAAACTTATTTTAGACAGTGTCCTCACTGACCAAGAATCTACGAAATGAAAGCATAAAAATAAGATACGAAGAACCTGTTTGTGCCTACACAGTCTGGATGTATACTGCAAACTCCGACAGAAATACCATTGTTATTGCCTTCAATTTGCATGTAGAACATACAAACAGGAAATATGGGTTGCCTCCCACACAACGCTTCTTTTACGTCTTGTAGCAGGACCCACACTCACCATCCTAGTGTGGATCAAGGAGAGACTGCAGATTTTGCATAGATTTTGAAGCTTTAAAATTCTTCCCTTTGCCTCTTATGGTAGGAGATAAGACTTCCAATTGAAGGGCACAAGCAACTTCTGCAGCATTTCGATCCTTTGCGGTTCTACTACTGGCTGTGCATGCCAAAATGGGATTCATAGGGTCTTTCTGCGAAGAAGATTGTTTCCGTGCTTTGTCAATCACATCAAGACAATATCACGAATGACCTGAAAAGTCATTTTTCTCTGCTTGTAAAACGTCAAAGCTGGCTGTTTTGGTTCCAATCTTGAAGGTTAACTTCCCATTTTGAACATCAATTATTGCTCCTGCAGTTGCCAAAAATGGACGTCCCAAAATAATCTGCGTTTTAGTATCCTCTTTTACATCAAGGACAACGAAGTCCACCGGGATGAAGAACTTTCCAACTTGCACAGGGACATCTCCAAGGATAGCAACAGGATGTTTGATTGAACGATCTGCCAGCTACAGTGAGATCGAAGTTGACTTTATATCCCCCATATTCAGCTTCCTAACTATGAATAGTGGAAGGACACTATCACTTGCTCCCAAATCGCACAACGCCCTTTTGATGCTAATCTTGCCCATGTTACACGGGATAGAGAAACTCCCAGGATCTTCTAACTTCGGAACGTGCTTATTTTGGATAATAGCACTACATTCCTCAGTTAATGTTATAGTTCCGATCTCCTCTAGACTTTTCTTCCTTGACATGATCTCTTTCAAGAATTTGGCATAAGCAGGCATTTCAGAAAGGACTTCTATGAATGGAATATTCACATACAACTTCTTAAGCACCTCTAAGAATTTGCTAAATTGTTGATCATGTTTTGCTCTCTTCAGTTTTCCAGGAAAGGGAATAGGGGGAACATATGGCTTCACCTCTTCTTCTTCCTTTAGTTGTGCTTCTTCAGAGTCCTTCTCTTGCTCAGTCTGGCTATGTTCCTCCTTTTTATCTTCTTGCACAGACTTCTTGTGCTTAGTTGGTGCAATCATCTCATACTGATTCCCACTACGGAGTGTTACTGCACAACATTGCTCCTTAGGATTTACTTCAGTATGCCCAGGCAACTTGTTCTTGCTCCCAGCCAGTTGCGTCTTCAGTTGGCTAATCTCAGAGGTTAGATTAGCTATTAGCTCTGTTTGTCTTTGCTGGAACTCCAATGGCAGACGCTGAGCCTCCATCTGTTGGCGCTGATTTTCCATCTGTTGGCGATGACTTTCCATAAATGCATACATAAATGATTGCATGTCATTTTTTTGTGGCTCTGGAGTTGATTGTTGAGGCTGAGAAGTAGGTCTTCTTTGAGGAACACTTGGAGGTCCTCTACTACTGCCTTGCTGACCACCCTGAGTACTTTCACTCTGGTTGGGGCAAGCAGAGTTTGCATGAGTAGCCCCGCACTTTTCACACGGTCCCTAGGTTGCCTTTCCTCCCAGGCTGTGCAAAAGATAATCCACCTTTGAGTGCAACAAATTTACAGCCTCTAGCTCCAAAACTCCAGCGGCCTTCTTCTTGGGAAGTTTTTCAACTGGCCATTGGAAAGTGTTGTCATTATTGCTCCTCCTGCTGCAACATCTATAGTTCCCATGATTGACTCACTTATGTTGGCATAGAATGTTTCTAGCACCATCCAGTCTGGCAGACCATGATGTGGGCACCTTCGGAGCAAGTCTTTGTACCGTTCCCATCCAGCATATAGAGATTCACCATCCTTCTGAGCAAAGGTTAAAATCTCATTTCTGAGTTTGATTGCTTTGCTCGGTGGGAAGAATTTTGATAGGAAGGCTTGTGACAAGGCGTCCCATGTCTGAAAAGTTCCAGCTGGAAAAGAATTTAGCCATGCCTTTGCTTTATCCCGAAGAGAGAATGGAAATAGGCAAAGGCGGAAGGCATCAGTGGTCACTCCATTTATCTTCAAAGTATCACATATTTCTAGGAAACTTTGAAGATGCGTATTAGGGTCATCCAAGGGTGATCCGCTAAACTGCGATCCTTGTACCATACTGATCAGTGGAGGCTTGAGTTCAAAGTTGTTCGCTTGAATAGCTGGGCGAACAATACTTGGTTGCAAGACCTCAGGCCTTGGGATGATAAAGTCTCGCAGTTGCGGCCTTTGATTTGCTGCATTGACAGGAGGATCAACTTGCCCATCTATCCTTCCTCCAGGTGGAATTTCATCGCCCTCAACACGAGGAGGTATGTTGTTGCCCCTCACAGTGCTGTCTCCCATATGTACTTCTGATGAGTCTGTTTCTTCTTCTTCAGCTCTCTTCTCTAGGCGTAGTTTTCGGAGAAGCTTGCACGTCTTCTTGATTTCAGGATCAAGTGGTAAAGGTGGTCCCTTACTTCTTGTCCTGATCACACACCTTCTAGAGCCCTGTGGAAAAAAAAAACAGAAAGAAAACGTAAATAGTAACAGGCCTAGATCGACCTAATTACTAAGACAATTAATATTAACGCCGGTCCCCGGCAACGGCGCCAAAAACTTGAACGCTAATCTGCAAGTTCACAGATAGTTGTAGCAATCAACGTCGTCCTCTGGGACCAAGTTAAGTACTAATTGCTTAATAATTCGTGATCGTCTAGGCAAATAAGATTGGATTTGAGTAGAAAACAAATAACTGAAATAATAAAAGTTGGATTCTCAATATTCGAAAGATCTCTAGGACTTCGGGGGCTCACTTGCCTATTCTTGATGCTTCACTTTAAAACCATGCACAGATAGATCATGCAGCTAGCATGCATAAGTAGACTATACAACTATAAATTGACCTTGCTCCTGAATTTCATAAGTTCATTGAAAGATGAGTTGAATAATGCAGAATAAATAACCCACTCTCGTGGTGAGACTTGGATGTGGAATGTGATTGGTGATGGATGGTGGTTATGAAAGAAGTTCTGCATCAGATGATGAGCCCACCCTACTTAGCTATCTCAACTTCGTGTTCACTAGCAAAGAAATAACTAAGGCATTAATGCACAGTCAACCTAAGCAAATATTCTTCACTAGAAGGTCATCCTTCCTCAAGGCAAGTTTCTAGTGTTCAACCTATGCAATTCCAGTAGTCAATTGACGCTGTCACTTAACATCTTCTACCTAGAATATATACTATCTAATGGCCAGTTAAATAACATAGTTAAGTGCCCTAGGATTGAATCAATAAATAATAGAATATTCAGGAATTAGAAGCAATTTATAAAACAAATAGCATCAATAAATAGACAAGCTACCTCCCCTAATTCCTAAACTTTAAAGATTTAGCTCAACATAACAAGAGAGAAGAAAATACTTATGAATTTCATTCCAGGCAATGATCAAGGAATTACAAGAATACGAACTTGAACAAAGCTCTAAGCTGCAATCCTCCTCTTCCTCTGAAGAACTAATGAAGCACTACTCTTGAATTTGAGAGAGAATGAGATAATGAGAGTGAAGTGTGTGTAGTGTGTCCTTTCCTCCTAGAATGCCTTGCTATTTATAGGCTCCTGGAAAGGATGGTAGGAAATCTATCATTTGAATTCAAATCTAGGATCTAGTCTATCTAAATTCAAATATAATCCATTTGAATTTAATTATATAGATAAATGCCAATAAAATAATCCTAATTTCAAATTCAATAAATATCCTCCAATTATTTTGAAAGATAAATCCTGGATAATGAGATTTTAAATCTCTGCATAGCCGAAATCACTCCGCACAGGCAGGTCGTGCACATGAGGATAATTCTCCATATTTATCTCCATTTCCATCCAGGATAATTGAGCAGCTTATCCATATCTTCCAGAATCTATCCGTATCTCCAGAATCTATCTCCATCTATCAATTTATACCTGAAAACAACAAAACTAGGAGAAAGGATTATCTTTATTAAAATAAATAAAAAACTAAATAAATTAAAAAAAAATAATAAAACCAAGCCTAAAATAAAACATATTAAAGGCCCAAAAAAAGTGTATTAATCATACACATCATACTCTCCTTTCCCGCAACCCAGTGGATCCGCGACGGCTCGGGATCTATGACGGAGAAGTCAAGGCGAGAACGACGAGGCGAGGTTCAGCCCAATGTAATCCGAAAAGGATGTGGCAGATGGCGACCAATTTAAGGTCGAGGATGGTGGTCTGAAGTGAGTCGAGTCGATCTTCAACTCGGGTGAACTCCGACGAGGTCTATGGTGGCCGCAGGTCCAAGCGAGTGTTGGAACGGGTAAGGATTAGTTTTTTTCTTGACTAATTGTCCTTTTGAAGAATAGATTGGAACTTGGGATTGTGTTTTGAAGTTCTGGGTTTTGTGGGCATTTGGACTTTGGTTGGTCTCAGGATAAGGTATGGTCTTGGGTAGAGCAAGGAGTGGTGGCAGATCTGAACGGAGGCTTGCAGATTTGTTCGTGGGATGCAGTATTTGAGCAGATCTGTTGGGGACCATTCATGTTCGAGTTCGTTTGGTCCAGATCCATCCCGCCGGATTCCGGCTTGTTTTGATGTATTTTTATGTCGTAAAAACAATTATTTTGTTGTATTTTGTATGTATTTCTAATTGTAAATACATTTTGCATTATAATTGTTTTGTTGTCTTGGTGTAAAGACGATACAATAAAATTATTCATGTTCGTTTATTTTATGCCATAAATTTTGTCAAATAGTTTTAATTTTTTCATGAAATCTGAATGAAATTAGATTCCAATATAATTATACATATTAATATATTGGTATTTGGAATAATTTTTTTTTTGGTAAAGTTAATTTGTGACGGATTTAACAAGGAATTAATTTGTGTGGCTTTTTTCCCTTACATACAGCAAGGTTTACACTAACAGAATTAATTGTGAGGGATATAAGACTGTCACAATTTGTCATGCCTTATCCCTCGTAAAATCCTTGGCAAATTGGCCCGTCGAAGGGTTTAATCAGGGATTTCATCTGTGACAAAATCCATTGCAAATGCCAATATCCATTACATATTGCTGAAATTCCCTTGCTAAATTCGTTAGTAAATGGCTGCATTCTAGTAGTGAAAAATACACAAATAATAAAAGGGTATGACGACTTGGATTTAAGTAATCCAAACTCGACTAAGACCCATCCTCCAATGCTAGAACACATATAGGCTTCTTCTTGTATTCCTCTCCAAGCTTGTGCATCCTATCTTTCTGTAATTCTTGATTGATCTAAGCTTGAGCATAATGTTACATGTGGTTCTTGACCATCTTCGAACGAGCCCGTGTGATTGGTCCTTGAGGCAAGCTAATGTCGCCATCTTCATTCTCAGTTCCACATGTTGCTGACTTGTTTGCATCATTCCCCTCCTCCTTAAAAGCATTCTTCCTCGAATCTGCACCTACATTGTCAAAGGGAGAAAGATCAGCAACATTAAAAGTAGCACTCACTGCATACCCACCAGGCAGATCTTTCTTGTAGGCACTGTCATTGATGCGCTCCAAAACTTGAAAAGGACCATCCCCCCTCGCATCCAGCTTTGATATCCTTTGCTGAGGGAACCTATCCTTCCTAAAGTGCACCCAAACCCAATCTCCAGGCTCAAACCTAATCAGCTTGCGCCCTCTATTGGTCCTTTGTGCCACTTTAACATTCTTCTCCTCAATGTGCTTGCGAGCCTTCTCAAGTATGGATTGAACCAGCTTTGCTTTTTGTTGTCCATCTACATTAATTAGCCCATTCAAAGGTAAAGGCAACAAATCCAAAGGGGTTAGTGGATTAAAACCATACACCTTCTCAAATGGAGAATAACCTGTGGAAGAATGAATGCTCCTATTAGAAGCAAACTCAATTAATAGCAAACAATCTTCCCGAGTTTTCAGGTTTTTGCCCACTACAGCACGCAACAAAGACCCTAAGATTCTATTGACCACTTCAGTTTGGCCCTCAGCCTGAGGATGACAAGCAGTAGAAAACAACAACTTGGTCCCCAATTTATTCCATAACACACGCCAAAAGTGACTTAAGAACTTAGTGTCCCTATCTGAAACAATTGTCCTAGGAATGCCAGGCAATCGAACTACATCCCTAAAGAACAAATCAGAAACATGAGATGCATCATCAGTCTTATGACAAGTACTAAAATGAGCCATCTTATGAAACCTGTCTACCACGACAAAGATGTTATCTCTACCTTTCCTAGTCCTAGGCAATCCAACTACAAAATTCATAGAAATGTCAGTCCAAGGATGAGTAGGAACAGGTAAAGCTGTGTATAACCCATGAGGTTGCACCTTTGATTTGGCATGTCGACATGCCACGTAGCTACTACAAACCTACTCAAAAATCTTTTTTATGTTAGGCCAATAAAAATGTACCTACAGAATGTCAAGAGTTTTAGCCACATCAAAGTGACCCATCAAGCCTCCATCATGTGATTCCCTAGTCAAAAGCTCATGCATAGAACAAGATGGAATGCAAAGTTTGCCCTCACGAAATAAAATATCCATTATCTCTATAAAATTTTTGAAAACTAGATTGTTCACATGCAACATACACATTTCCAAAGTCAGGATCAGATGGGTACAAGTCCTTGGTATACTCAAACCCAACTAACTTAGAACTAAGAGAAGAGATTCGAGCATACCTTCTTGATAATGCATCAGTAACTACATTATCCTTACCTTGCTTGTACTTAACTACATAGGGAAAAGTTTCAATGAATTCCAGCCACTTGGCATGCCTTTTCCCTAGCTTCCTTTGGCCCATTAGGTGCTTCAAACTTTCATGATCAGTGTGGATCACGAACTCCTTTGGCCAAAGGTAGTGTTGCCATGTCTGTAGTGCTCTCACTAATGCATACAGCTCCTTGTCATAAGTGGAATAGTTGAGTTGAGCACCTTTCAACTTCTCACTGAAATAGGCAATTGGTCTCGTTTCCTACAAAAGTACAGCACCTATTCCCATGCCAGAAGCATCACACTCAATCTCGAAAGTATTGTCAAAGTTAGGCAATTTAAGAATGGGAGCAGAACGCAACTTTTCCTTCAATGTCACAAATGCTGTTTGTTGTGCATCTCCCCATTTAAAACCAATTTCCTTCTTGACAATATCATTTAATGGGGCAGCAATAGTGCTAAAATCTTTCACAAACCTCCTATAAAAGCTAGCAAGACCATGTAAAGATCTTACCTCAAAGATAGTAGTAGGAATCGGCCCTTGTTGAATAGCCCTTACCTTTTCTTGATCAACTTCTATCCCTCTGGCAATTACCACATAACCAAGAAAAATCACACTATCCATGCAAAAGGTACACCTCTTAAGCTTGGCAAATAGCTTTTCAGCCCTAAGTGCATCCAAAACAAGCTTAAGATGATCTATATGCTCATCAATAATTTTGCTATAGATAAGAATATCATCAAAGTACACAACAACAAATTCCCAATGAAATACCGCAAGACATGATTCAAAGGCTTATAAATGTACTAGGTGCATTAGTTAACCCAAATGGCATAACTGACCACTCATACAATCCATATTTAGTCTTAAAGGCAGTTTTCCATTCTTCTCCTATCTTCATGTGAATTTGATGATATCCACTCATGAGAACATTCTTAGTAAAAATACGTACACCGTGTAATTCATCAAGCATGTCATCTAACCTAGGAATGGGATGGCGATATTTTCTCGTTATCTTGTTGACAACTCGACAGTCAACACACATACGCCAAGTTCGCTCATTCTTTGGCACAAAAATTACTGGTACAGCACATGGAGAGAGGCTCTCTCGATTTAGCCCCTTGGAAAGAAAGTCCTCCACTTGCTTCTGAATCTCCTTTGTCTCGTTCGGGTTAGCCCTATATGCTGGCCTGTTTGGAATCTGCGCACTAGGTATAAAGTCAATCTGATGCTCAATTCCCCTAAGTGGTGACCATTCCCTAGGCAATTCCTCCGGAAAGACATCACTGTAATCCTGCAAAAGAGAAACAACACAACTAGGCAATTCTTGGTCAAGGTCAGCTTTTGTGAAATAAGTACCCTTCTATAAGAGTACCAAAATCTCTTGTTTGTTCTCACAAGCAACCCTCAATTCCCTCGAACTTGCACAAAAATTTTGTCTCTTGACTTTACTCTTTGGGATTAATTATTCTTATCAAGTAGTTAGCTTCTGGCGATTAATTAATTCATTGTATTCCTAATTATTTTGTTGCCTAATCCTTTGAGTTTAGGAGGTGAAGAATAGGAATACTAAGTCCTAGTTTGATTGAAGTTTGGAGATCTTGGGATCAATTAGTTGCAGAGGTGAATCGAGAGGGAAACTAGGTTTGTTGATGTGTCAATACTAAATATAGAAAAGTAGTGCACACTAACCTCAAAATTGAGACAAACTAAATCGCTCTCGAAGCTACCCATTCTGCTCCTTCCTTCTCCATCATCTTCTCAATTACTTCTTCTGTCTCTCTCACATTCTTGGCTACCTCCAGTCCTAACGCTTGACCTACCTCGATAGTCTTATTAACTTCAATAGATTTAGAAATCACCATCGAACTAATTTCGAGTGGTGCAGGGACTGATTGAGAAGAAAGGTGCCGAGTGGGAGCATGCCCAAAATGCTTCCTAAGGTACACTGGTCCGTGCTTCATTTTCCCACTTTTGATCAAGACTGTAATAAACTCCTACAGAACAAGCAAAAAAGCTAAAGAATGATGACAACAAAAATTTCAATTTAGTCAATTAGATTGAAGGCAAATTTAAAAAAAAAAATGGCACCGGTGAAGATGATTAGATGATCAAGGCTGAAACTAAACTCCCACAGAACAAGCCAAAAAGCTAAAGAATGATGAGAACAAAAATTGCAACTTAGACAATGAGCTTAAAGGCAAATTTAAAACTTTTAAAATATAGAAAATTTAAAACTTGAAAATTCCAAACTTAGAGAAGAAAAGAAAGGAATACAAGGATATGATTGAGAATCAGGTTTAGTTAGATAGGAAAAGAAAACTATGTGGGAGAAGATGAGATAGAAGATGCCAGGGTACTATTTGTGACAAGGAAGACTAGAAATATATTTGGTGGAGTCAAATCGGTCTCACTTAAAACTCAATCGTCTAGACATAATATACTTGTATGATATTCACAATTTTGGCTGAATTCATTCTCTCGCTCTTTGTTTGAAAAATGGATTCAACATGTGAGCCGGGATCTTTTAATTTTCCTTCAGGACATGAGAGGCTTGCTCTCACTCTACTTTGTTATCAATATATATGGGGTCATTTCTCGTTCCTATTAAAGAGATGAGAGATTATATTTTAGTATGTTTGAGGGTGTAAATTCCATCCCATCATTTCTCGATGTGTATGGATAAAAAAGTAGAAGTTAAACATTGTATGGTTGCTCCCATCCTATGACTCTCTTATACAAGAAATCAATGAAGTTAAAAAGTACGTAGCAGATACATCATCAAGAATTTGTCAAGAGTGAAAAAAAAATACATATTTATTAATTATAAGAAAGACAAGTTGTATTATTGGGAACAACAAAAATAAAATTTCATGGATACAATTGAACATCAACATAACCTTGACGAATTCAAAGGGGAACTAATCTTGGATGGTTATATCAGTGCCTGCGCTTGAGTACGATGGAAATATTGGTGGGTGTTTGCTTCTCGGCTAGTTTATGGTAATTTCTAGAGAATTTCAAGGCGAAACGTTCAAACACAGGCTCAACAATCTCTTCCCCGATATGCTGATTGATGACTACCTCCATGATGGCTCTCACTATTGTAGACACAACTGATGTAACAGTGGCCATTGTGGGCTCCACGATTACCCGTGTGAACACATCCTCAAGTGTTACACTTGGTGTTAGTCAATGATAGACTCTCTATCACATTATCAGTTCTCTATCACATAATCAGTTAGCATAGCTATCCAACACCTGTTATAATCCTCATCGGTATTAGTAGTATAGTCTATGTATATGTCTATCTCTTGTAACCAACATGTTGTACCATATCAGTATATAATAAACCCAAAGGCTAGGACATTATGTCTAGCCTATTCACAAGGTTATCACATTCCTTGCAATACAGTTCTATAAGGTAGCGGAGCCATATTAGCTTAACCATAAAAATTCCTTTTAGTCCTAGCCTCTTTAACTGTCTTTTTAGTTTCAGTTGTTACTTATTCATATGGCTACAAATCCACCTCCTTCTACTGGATCTATTGTTTCAGGTTCCACAGGTACCAAAGCTAATGAGGCCGCTGATGGTGTTGTCGCAGCCGCCCTTGCACCGGTTCAAACCTTGAGCAACTCTCATCAAGCTATCTCTATCAAGCTCTCTCATCACAACTATGTTTTCTGGCGCGCCCAGATTGAGCCATTCTTGGCCGGGCAGGGTGTGCTTGGCTATGTTACCGGCTCTTTTCCTTGTCCTTCACCATTGACTGTCTCTGCTGCAGGTGCAGCACAACCAAATCCGGCCTATAAACGTTGGATTCTGCAGGATCAAGCAATCCTAAGCAGTATTAATTCCTCTATTGCTGTTGAAGTTTTCCTGACAGTTGTTGGCAAACGCACCTCCAAGGAGGCTTGGGATGCTCTTGAGACTTCCCTTGCTTCCTCTAATCAGGCCCGCCGAATGGCCTTTCACTCTGCCTTGCAACAGGTCTTCCAGCATCCTGAAGAACCAGTGATGCAATATCTGAACCGTGCAAAATGAATCTCTAACGAGTTGGCTGCAAGTGGACAAGTGATGTCTGCAACTGATTTTCAAATCAGCTTAATTCAGGGATTATAACCCAATCTCAAGACCTTTGCCACTACTGTGGCTGCTAGGCCAGAGCCACTCTCCTTTGCTGAGTTGCAAGGTGCATTAATGAGTTATGAATTGCTGTTGACCTTGTAGTGCCAATCGATCCTGTCAAGGAGTCTTCTATGTCCATTGCGCCTGTTGCTCATGTCACACAGTGGCAACAATACCCTCCCCCTTCACGAGGTGGTCGAGGACGTTGTGGTTGTGGCGGTAACAATCGACCTTACAAGAATGACTCCTACCGCCCAAAGTGTCAGAATTGTGGCAAGATAGGGCACACTGCCCAAAATTGTTATCAGCGTGATGCAAATATTTCTCCCTCTGTGAATATTGTTTCGTATGGACATCCTTCCTACTCCACAGGTCAGTGGTTTTCTGATACCGGTGCAAGCCACCATATGACTCCGGATTTGCATTATCTTCAGCCATACACAGAATATGAAGGCAATGATTCGGTTCAGGTTGGGAATGGTCATGACTTGGTCATTGCTGGTGTTGGTAATACTTCACTTCCCTCCTTCACATGTCCTTTACTTTTCAATAATATTTTACATATGCCAGAAATCACAAAATCACTTCTCTCTGTACAACAATTTGCACAAGATAATAATGTGTTTTTTGAGTTTCACCCGGATTTGTTTTTTTGTAAAGGATCGAACCTCCAAGTAAATCCTCCTCACCGGCAG
Organism: Turnera subulata; assembly: GCA_028386065.3. Classification (NCBI taxonomy): domain Eukaryota; kingdom Viridiplantae; phylum Streptophyta; class Magnoliopsida; order Malpighiales; family Passifloraceae; genus Turnera; species Turnera subulata. The sequence goes on along the minus strand of JAKUCV010003983.1, from coordinate 42,214 downwards.
GAGCAGTAATGGTCTTTACACCTTCAATCCATCTTCTTTGTCTGGAGGCGTGCAGGCGTTGTCGGTTGTCAGGGTGGAGGCGGAAACTTGGCATCAACGTCTTGGCCATCCCCACTTTCAGATTCTGCAGCATCTTCTTCAAATACTTTATTTACCTATGATTTCTGGTTCTCGTTTTAAGTCTTGTGTCTCTTGTCCCTTAGGGAAATTGTCTCGTGCTCATTTGTCTTCTCTTCAACTCGAGTCAATAAACCATTGGATCCTATTTTTATAGATGTTTAGGGCCCTTCCCCCTCTCCCAGTATCTCTGGCTCTCGTTATTATGTTCTTTTTGTGGATGCTTATAGTAAATTTATGTGGTATTATCCTCTTAAAAATAAATCCGTTGTTTATGACACATTCAAGAAATTTCAAGCACAGGTTGAATGGTTTTTTAACACCAAAATAAAGTCTGTTCAAAGTGATTAGGGGGTGAGTACAGGTCCATTCATCAGTGGTTTCAAAGTTGTGTTATAACTCATCGTGTTCAATGTCCTCACACAGATGAGCAGCAAGGCTCTGTTGAGAGACGCCACAGACATGTTGTCAAGAGCGGTCTCACTCTAATGGCCACGGCAAAAAATACCATTTTGCTATTGGCATTTTGCTCTCGAAACAGCTGTGTTTTTAATTAATTTTCTACCTACTCGACTTCTTGGTCATCAATCCCCTCACGAGTTACTTTTTAAAACCAAGCCCGATAACAACTTTCTCCGTGTTTTTGGCTGTCTTTGTTTTCCTAACTTGCGCCCCTATAATAAAAATAAGTTTCAATATCGTTCTGCACCTTGTGTATTTTTGGGGTATAGTCCATTACATAAGGGGTATCGTTGCTTGGATTTTGTTACTGGACGCATGTGTATTGCGCGTCGCGTAAAATTTTTTGAGCCTCATTTTCCTTTTTACAAGGATAAGTTGCATACATAATCTTCTGCTTCTTCTTCTGAAACGTGGGTACAAGTGCCTCTTACAGTTTTCTTCCCTGACACAACACGTCTGCAGTCATCTACCTTGCCTCCAACTTATACACCTGCTTCTGTCTCACCCACACCACCAGTTTTATCTCAAACACCAAATTCTAATGAACCAAATTCGATGTCCTCTGCCACACCAAATTCCCAACCAACCACGCAACCACAATCATGAGTCCTTCTCAGACTATTTCTCCTCGACAGCTCACTTTCTCTCCTCCTCGTCTTTCACTTTTTGAACCGAGCCCAGCACAAACACCTAGTCCTGCACCACTTACCTCTCCTACTACTCCTATACCACTATGTCGCATGACCATACGCCATAACCCCAAACCAGTAGATTGTTACTCTCCCTCCAATTATATTACCCAAAGACAACGAACACCAGACTCTGAACCAAGTTCTTTCACTGAAGCTAACAAGTCAGTTGTATGGTGCCAAGCCATGCAAGAAGAGTTGAATGCGTTAATCCGGAATCATACTTGGTCTCTTGTGCCCTATCATGATACCATGAATCTTGTTGGTAACAAATGGGTTTACAAAATCAAAAAGAAGGCAGATGGAGAAATAGAGCGTTACAAGGCTAGATTGGTTGCAAAGGGTTTTCATCAGCGGGAGGCTATCGATTTCAAGGAGATTTTTAGCCCTGTTGTTAAACCAACCACAATTCGGGTTGTACTTTCTCATGCTTTGGCTTCTAGTTGGACAGTTCGGCAACTTGATGTAAGGAATGCTTTCCTTCATGGTATTCTGTCTGAAGATGTTTTTATGGGACAACCCCAGGGGTTCTTGCCGAAGGATAAGCTGACCCATGTCTGTAAACTCCACAAGTCCTTATACGGTCTTAAACAGGCACCGAGAGCCTGGTACAAGAGGCTCAGTGATTATTTTCTCACGCTTGGCTTTTGTATCTCGAAGTCTGAATCTTCTTTGATGATTTACAGGCAAGGATCCATTACTTCGTACATCCTGATATACGAGGATGATATTCTTGTGACAGGCAATGATCCGAGTTTTCTTGATGAACTGGTGCAGAAGTTGGGTGCAGAATTCTCACTGCGTGATCTTAGCTGGGCCAACTACTTCCTTGGTGTTGAGCTCACATCTTGGCCACCGCCTCTCTCTATCTCCTCTTTTTTTGTTTCTTGATTCTCTTTAAAAGAAACGATTCTTGAAAAAATCAGAATCCTTTTTTGAAAAATTTCAAATCTCCAAAAACCTTTTATTCGAGTTTCGTATTGTTAGATGGATTCCAATTCCGGTCGGTGTGTTGTTTTTCATTATCTTTTCAGTGAAATTCTTCTCTCCCCTTTTTTTTATCTTTACTGGGTTGCCTAATGAATTTGTGGTTGAATTGAAGTGTGTTTCCTTCTTTCATGCAATGTGGTGGGAGTGGAGGTCTCCACGTACAATTTGGGTAATATAGCATGGGAGAGGGTAGTGGTCATTCAATTGTTTTATTAGAATTTACCTTGTTCTATCACTAATCTGGATATTTCAATCCATGCTTGGCAGATTTAAATTTATCTGCAAATGAGATTGAAGAAGTTACAAAGAGAAAATAAAGGAACAGCAGGAGTAATAGTTTTGGTGTTGGGATCTATAACTCACTCTTGGAAAAATAAAAATTATTTATTTAAAAAAGTTTTTGAAAAAAATGTAATTATTATATTAAAAAAAGATTAAATATATACGATGTTGGACCCTTCGATACGTGTCAACAGCACAACAATTCACCGGCTATTGTGTGTAAAAAAGACAACGTGACCAGGTAAGAGTCAAGGGAGACCATGAGTATAATAAAATAAAGAGGGACAACAAATGTAAAATCGATTAAGTAGAGGGACATGAAAAACTTTTTTACCTTCATAACACTATCCGTTAAATGTTATTGTACTTTAGATAGAATACGCTTAGGAAAAGCTATCTCGTTAAAAACCTTACCATGAAAAACCTAGTGGGATAAAATATTGGTGAAGAAAAAAAGAGTGTACTGCGTATTCTACTCCCCTTCATTTTGGTATCCCTTAATATCTCGGAGTCGCTATAAATCAATCTTCTTTATCAACTTTTCAAAAGTTCAAGTAGGAATTAATTTTGTAAATAAATCCATGAGGTTGTCACCTGATCGAATCCTGTCGAATACAAATATCACCTTTGTTCTGAAGATCGTGAATGAAAAGGATCTTTTGTGATACGTGCTTTGTTTGATCTCCTTTGATGTATCCTTCCTTAAACTAGGTGGTGTGGGCCCAAATATGCCTAAGATGGGAGGGTGAACTAGGCTTAAATTTTTATGGGCGTTGGACTGCAGTAGAGAGGTTTGAACAAAGAACAAGAATAAGGTACGGAAGGAAAACAAACACAAGCGACTTTAGAGTGGTTCCCCCTCACCAAGTACCTCCACTACCTAAACTTCTTACCACGATACAAATGGATAGGCTAAACAGTACTCATGTCAAACTTGCTTATTTCTTGCCTTTAAAAATTTTTTCCAAAATAATAATAAATTAAAGAAATATTATAAATTTTGCCATATAGTTTAAGTAAATAAAACTTTGCATTGTACCGTCAGCCTTCCAAATGTAACCATACAAATCTCCAGTTAACTTCTCCACACGATGCATCACTCAATAAGCTACTACAATTGATACCCCCAATTCTCTCTTCACTAATAGGTTCTACGTCACATTCACTCCACTAAGGCGCACTACCGGACAAGAGAGGTAGAAGAGGGAGAAAGCTCAAACCCTTTATTTTCAACTTAGAGCGGGATGCAGTTGAAATAAAAAAGTGAAAAAACGTGCACTAAGTGAGCGCGACTCTCGAGGTAAATTGAAATGATAGGAGGAGACCCCTATTTAATAAATACCCAAGTTAGTATTTATAGGCTAAGGGCATGGCATGGCCGTAAATACGCAAGTTAGTGGATTTTGGACTATAGGCCAAGGATTCAGTTATAGCTTTTTGAAAAATCCAAACAGGCCCACCTGGTGCTAAGAAAATTCTCAAAATAATATTAGAGGTGCTCCTCAATGAGGAGCTTATGAATTATGCGAAAAAACAGCTTGCCAATCAGTCGAGAGACACGTTTTATAGAAATGTTTGAAAAAACGGTCATGGCTTCAGGCTAAAACACAAAAAATTCAAAACGATGCCGCCCGAACGTCGAAAAATTCTCAAAAATTGCAGAGAAATAGTTCTTCATGTCTCAAACGCAACCGTTGGAAAAACCAGTTTGAAAAATGGACGCGAAATGATTTTTAGTGAAAAACGGAAATAAATGGTAAAATAACCAAAATACCCCTGGTTAAATTTGTTGACCGATGGCTTCAGGCAATTCTCGCCTTTTCCCCTGAAAATCTGAAAAATAATCCTGCCACCGTAGACATTTTCGACGCTTTTTTTTTTGGCTTATCACGGGCCTGTTCTACCATGGCGAAGCATTATTTGACAAACCCTCGGGTCCACATCTTTGGTTCTCTTATTGGTTGCCCTAAGGATTCATCGGTTGCCTAAGGAAGGTTTTCCCCGAATTTTTTCCTCTAGTAAAATTTGGATGGCGACTCCAAAGATGTGGATGACGGTTAAGAAGAAGGTGGTGAGTAATCCCAATGAATTTTGGGTCGGGTACTCACAACCTGCAGAAGCATGCTTAGGAAGACGACGACTTCGCACCCGAATTCCAATCATAGAGGGAGAGAAGAGAGGTAGAAGAGGGCGAAAGCTCAAACCCTTTATTTTCAACTTAGAGTAGGACGAGGATGCAGAAACAAAAGTGCAAAAACGTGGACTAAGAGAGCGAGACTGTGGCTTAGTATTTATAGGCTAAGGCCATGACATGGTCGTAAATAAGCAAGTTAGTGGGTTTTGGGCTTCAGGCTGTGGCTTCAGCTATAGTTTTTTGAAAATTCCGGACGGAACCCACCCGGTGCTCGAAAAAATCTTAAAATAATACTAGAGGTGATCCTTAGTGAGGAGCTTATGAATTCTGCAAAAAACAGCTCATGAATCAGTCGAGAGACATGTCTTCTAGAAATATTTGAAAAAGCAGTTATGGGTTCAGGCTAAAACTCCAAAAATTCAAAACGAAGCCGCCATAACGTCAGAAAATTTTTAAAAATTGCAGAAAAATAGTTCTTCATGTATCAAACGCAACCATTAGAAACGGACGAGAAATGAGTTTATAGCGAAAAGCGAAAAATTGCCATGGCTTTAGGCTAAAATGTTTGAAAATCAAAACGGAGCCCACCCGGACCATGATAAATTCCGAGAAAATTACAGGAGATGCATACTCCCCTAAAAAAAAGATGGTCATAGGAAAAAAATGCTCGAAAATCGGACATAAAATGGATTTTCAAGGCAAAAAGTGATCGGCCGGCCCGGTCATAGGTTTGACTGATCGGTCACGACCTTGACTGGCCCGGTCATTGGCTACCGACCCGGTTTTTCCATTTTTTTTACAAAAATTCATTTCGAGACCTTCCGGAACCCGAAAAATACAATGGTGTCAACGAGAGGAATTTTTTGGGATAAAAGGTTTTCGAAAATAAATGGTAAAATAGCCAAAATACCCTTGGTCAAATTTGTTGACCGATGACTTCAGGCAATGCTCGCCTTTTTTTTCTGAAAATCTTAAAAATAATCCTGGCTCCGTAGACATTTTCGACACTTTTTTTTTGGTTTATCCCGGGCTTGTTCTACCATGGCGAAGCATTATTTGACAAAAGAAACTCCATGTGACAGTGGAAGTGAAATTTAGGTACTAATAGATTCCCACAACGATCAGAAAATATTTCTGAATTTTTATAGACTCTAAATGGGGCAGAATGCAAACAAGTGCTAAACGAAAAACACAAAACGGGCTGGCAAAATTTGGAAGCTAACAATATGATATAAATGTGATCAGGATACAATCTTTCTACAAACTGACTCTCAATTGATTGATATGTAGGAGCTCTCCCTCCATTATTCTAGTCCACTTGGGAACCAAAGTAACAATACGTACATGGAAGAAAAAAAAAAAAATCAAGACAAGCTAAAGTACAAACAAAGAACACTAGTACATAGGATTGGGTGGGATTGGGGTGCAATGAGTATAATGAATGTCCGGAAATGGAAATCATTGTTTTGGCTTCGGAACAAAAAGGAGGGGTTGTTCCTTCTGGAGTACTATACCAAACTTTTCATTCACTTCTAACTTGTGGCCATCGGGCAGAGGCCAATCAAAGTGACGCAATAAGGAGGCCAAAATCAGCTGGACTTGCCTGTTGGCCAGGGGTAGTCCAGGGCAGATTCTTCTTCCTGCGCCGAAAGGTAAGAACTCAAAGTGCTGGCCTTTGTAGTCCAAGCTGGAGCCAAGAAACCTTTCAGGTTTAAAAGATAAGGGATCTTCCCATTCTGAGGGGCTGCGCCCTATGGCCCATACATTCACAAGCACTTGAGCGTCTTTGGGGATTGTGTAACCCATGACCTCGCAGGTTTCAAGAGCTCTACGAGGGACAAGGAATGGTGCTGGAGGGTGCAACCTCAGCGTCTCTTTTACACATGCATTTAGATATGGAAGCTGAGAGACATTAGATTCAGTTAATGGGACGTTGTTGCCCACTTCCTTTTCCAGCTCTTGGCAGACTTTCTTCAGCACTTGATCATTCCTGAGCAGCTCAGTCATTGCCCATTCTACCGTCGAGGTTGTAGTGTCTGAGCCCGCAATAAGCAACTCCTGCGAGCGCGCAGCAATATCAAACGACCAATATTAATCATAACATTTCATAATATATAGAAAAAGACCTATTGTAATATAACAACAGTTATACTACATGCATGTGCATACCATTGTCAACCAACTGATTGTTTGGTCGTCGAGCCCATTTGACAGAAAAACATCCAAGAAATCCCTATGATCAGTAGCGGGAGCACCAGAAGCAAGGCTTTCTCTTCTTTCCTTGATGATATTTTTCCACAGGACACAGGCCTGTTTATAACTCACAGCCACGTTCTTCCTTAGACCCTGAGGATCTAACCAGGCAAGTATCGGATAGAAGTCTGCTATATTTGGAGTAGCGGCCGACTCCACCATGGTGCTGATAAGGCTTTTCAGTCCGCGAGGGCCTTCCTTATCTTCCCAGTCCATCAAGTCCTTGGAGAATATCACGTTTCCTAGCATGTTGATCACAGTAGCAAAAACTACTTCTCCAACCCTCACTACCTTCCCATCTCTGCTCCTCAAATATTCCACCATTTCTTTCACCTTCCTCTCCCTCGAAATGGACTGTGTTTCGATTGCTTTGGGCGAGAACAGCTCGGTCCTGCACATAGCCCGGAACGACTTCCACGCATCGGTGCATGTGGGGGCAAAGATAATGCTCATGCGATCAAAGTCAAGATTGTCGATTCTTGATGCCTGTGCAACTATTCTCCCCGAGAGCGAACGGTCCTGGGTTCTCAGAATCTCAGTTGCTGCGGCCGGAGAAGAAGCAACAACAACAGTTCGAGTGCCCAACTTCAAAGAAATCAGAGGGCCGTGAACTTTGGAGAAGCCTGCCATTGAGATATGCGGGAGTTTCCCGATATGGAGAATGTTGCCTACGATAGGCCATGGCTTGGGACCTGGTGGAAGAGGCTTCCTACTTTTAGGAAGTGGAGATCTAAAATACTGAAAGATAATATAAGAACTAGAGAGTACTGTAAACAGTACCAGAACTAAGAGATTGATCATTCTTTCAGAAATGAAATAGTTTGAACCCCTCTATTCTTTAGTTTTACTCGTGTATATGTATGTGGTATGGGATGGGAGGGAATAATCGAAAATCCTTTACGGGTTGCCCCAATATATAGGAAACTGGGTCATTCTTCTTTCTCATCCTTTCTGAATTTTTTATATGTCTCGTTCTAACTTTGTGTGCTTTTAAAATAGATGTATTATATTGGGCGACAGACCAAAATTATATACAGAATCATTTGACCACATTGACCAATGATATGGCGGCCGGCTGGCTAATTTGCACCAAGCACCCTAATTTCCCATCCCCAACTTGCGGTGTAAGCAACCTTATCTTAATTAGCACTTACATTGCAATTACATTGTTTAATTTGACTGTAGATATCTTAGTTTCCACGGAAAAATTGGATTTTCAAAGAAAAGCATAAGTGTTATGGAATTTTGAGAGAAATTCACTGTTGATAATAATATTAATTACAAGCTTAAAAGGTAATAATATAACTTTTAAGCTAATGTGTATTAATACAGGAGAAGGCATTTATAGGTAAAAATAGGAGGATAAAAATAAATAAATTAGGTTATATTATAATAATAAAATCACATAAATGTTATGTAATAGAAATGAAGACAATGGAAGGTAGATAGGTCAGTTGAGTAGATAGAATAATCCATACGAAAGTTAGGTATATAATAAAATATTTTATTTTACGACTAATTTCAAGTATTGTAAAAATTATTTTACTATGTGGTAAAAATAGTATTCATTTTCATAACATTAACACACCCAAAATTTTCTTCCCCTTCCCGTTTTATCTAAGTTCTCACATCTATTTAGAAACTATTTTATCTAACTCCTCTTTACCCGTGGCGGCGCGCTAGGGGCCAGTGAGGGCCATGGGCCCCCTAGGCTCCTGATAAGTATAGTTTTAGTGGTATATGAGACCTGAGTAGGGATGGCAATTTTTCCGGGTCTACCCGATATCCACTCGAAACCCACTTTTATGGGTAGGGTATTACCCGACTTTGATCGGGTAAAAAAAGGACATGGTATTACCCGGACCCGAGTTGACCGGTTCCGGGTAGGGTCTAGGTCTGGATAAGGGTCGAGGCTTTACAATATCTATTATAATATTCTAAAATCTATAACCGTATTATAAAAATCAACGTGAGTTTCTTTCTTTTGTTTCTTTAATTCTTTACCACTCACCTCCTCTTCTTTTTCTATTCGAATTTCGTTATCCTCCTCGTCTATTGAAATTTCATGCTCTACAACCCTAAACTAGTATTATGTTATTATAATTTTTCTTTGTCTTAAAAGGAACATTAATTTATAATTATCATACAATTGTTTATGATAATAATGTGGAAGATAAAAATAAGCATTCAATATTAATTTATATTTTTAACTTATTATAAGATTCTTATTTTTATATTATTTAACAATATTAACTTTTTTTAAGAAAAATATATGTTGATCTTGGTAGAGAAGAGGATGGAGATTAAGAAATGAAAGATTGTTTGGATTTTAAGTTAAGAAAAGTTGCATGCTACTCTAAATTTTTGGACTTGTTATTATTTTTAAAATTTTTATGCTTGAACATGGAACATATTTCATGAATGCTAATTTAATAATTGTAGGATTTTTTAAAAAAAATTAGAACTTGATTTTTACTTAGCGGGTATAGCGGGTCTACCCTTACCTAGACCCGTAATACCGGTTGGGCAAAAAAATAAAACTTTACCCTACCCGGTTCATAATTAGTCCATTCTTACCCTACCCGGTTTGATTAAGGGTCTGGGTCTAGTCTTGATTACCCTACTCGACCCTACCCGATTGCCATCCGTAGACCTGAGACATAGTTTAGATTGGTGAAAAAAATACTCGTTTACCTTGGAAACAGCCCAGGTTCGAATGACAAGCTTAGTTAAGGTTCCAACCTGTTAGGCCTCAAGTATCTAATAAGTGATTCCTCATAAAGGTACCTTATTTGTATTGTTAAATGACTTTTTTGGTCCTTAAACTTTGTTGAATTCAATAAATGTAGTCCCTATTTTCAAATTTAAATTTTTTGTCCCTAAAGTTTATCAAAATTGAGCGATGTTTTTCTCCCTTTTCTGCCCTTTTAATTTCTGTTATATTGATGATATGCTAAGATGCATGCTGATATGATGATGATGTGATTGCATTAATGCCATGATAAGGACTACATGAACATTGAACCCCGTCGTCGGCGTGTGCATATGGTCTTTAATGGTGGAGACTCAAGCCAAATCTTCTTCTTCCCCCATTATTTTAAAATTTTCAGTATATTTATTTCAATAGGTGATTTGGTTTCCACACTTGCACACTTTCACAAGACATACAAATTTAATTCAATTATTGCACAAAGTTTCGCCCTAGCACGGGTGGGTGCCTAATACCTTTCTACCAATGACGAACCCCGAAGTCTAGTATTCTTTGGTTCGCTAAGATCAATCCCTCATGTCGATTTGTTGCCTAATAATGATACCTAAAGGTTTTTTTTTTCAAATTTTTCCAAGAAATAAAACCAGGGTGGCGACTCTAATTGATATGCAAGAATCAAGGTGAGGAGGCCAAAGGGATTAATTTGGCTCGGGTCCTCACAAGTGCCTCTTACTTCTTCACCTTTTTGGGAAGGGTGTTATTATAGAAGCATCCATGTTGTACAAGAAGAGTTTCGATAGAGGGTGGGATCTAGGGATTCAATCTCAATTTAGTTTGATCAATGGGTTGGTGATAGTGTGGTTGCAGACTTGGTGGATAGTATTCCTCATGGCTTGGAGTTTATGGTGGCGTTTGAGGTTATCTTGAACAAAGACTGGGATTGTTCTCTCATTCAGTGCTGGCTCCTGAAGGTGGTTATCACGGATAACTTTTATTCCTCTTGCTCGATGGAACAAGCCTTCGGATGTTGTGTATTGGTGAGATACTTCTTATGGGTCTTTCTCTGCCAAGTCGGCATATAGTTGGCTGGTGTTAAGTGTCCCTTTAGTGTCAGAATTGGATTAGCAATGGGTGTGGAGACTGTTGGTGGCGACGAGCCTACACATCTTTGTATAGTTGGTGCATTGGCAATGCTTGTTAACTGGGATGGGAGGCATCCCATAGGGCTCGTCGCTCGCTACTTCTACTACATGTGCTCATTGTGGTCTAATGGACTAGGATTTAGACCATTTGTACCGCAGTTGCCTTCATTCACAGGTGGTTTGGACTTTGTTGAATTTTGTAGAGGATAAAGACCCCTTTTTCAGAGCCCCATTTTATTATTTGGTTTGATAAGTGTGCTAAAGTGAAGGTTCCAGGAGAGATTGGCAATTTGTTCGTTGTCTTATATTGGGTGCTTTAGTGTGCTCGTAATGGCGCAGTATTCAGTGATTTCGACACTCTTCTTTTAGTGCTCTTCTCTTGGGCAAGGAGATTGGTACGAGAGTATACTGAGGCATTCATTCAAGAAGGATAGGAACGGCCTTCCCGTGCCTCTACCTTGGTATCGTGGCAATTTTTCATTCATCCTTGGTATCCCAGGTTTTCAATTAGCCATGGCTATCTGACCTTTGCAGTAGTTCTGAGGATGGCTAATAGTGTTAGCGTGGTGGACAATTTGATAGGCGAGGGTGGAGTCAGGATGGTGAAGAAATAAGTGATTGGTTTTTTTTTTTATATTAGTCGAAGAGGGTGAGACTCAAACCCGAGACCTCATTCCTCTTGTGCTTTTGACACGAGAGTGCCAATGAACTACAAGCCCATTGGTATAAGAAGTTTTCTAAAACATAAATCTTTCTCCAAACTTTTTTATGTTTAAATAATAATCTTGTGGTGCGGGGTGATGTTCCTTGGCGGTTATGTTTTGGTATTATTTGTTGGCACCTTTGGTTGTGGCGTAATGAGCAGGTCTTTGCTCATGTTGGACCACCCTTGAATCCATTAGCTTTTATCAAGTCGTATTGTTATGAAGTCATGCACTCCCATGCAGCCAAGCACGTGATGGCTACTACCACGGGGTCCGGACTGTTGTGGGATGGCATGCTCCAGGATTGGGTTGGGTGAAGCTGAATACCGATGGGGCAGTCCGACTCCATTCGGGTGCGGCTGCAGCCGGCGGTGTGTTGCATGATGCGGCGGGTGAGTGGTTGCATGGCTTCTCCTGCAATCTTGGTGTGTGTTCAGTTCTTAATGCTGAGTTATGGGGTTTGTATTATGGACTATGGTTGGCTTATAACTTGGATTTTCGGCGGGTGCTTGTGGAGATGGATTCTTTAGAGGCTATTCGGAATCTGCAGCTGTCCACACCGCGTGCTCGGCGCAGCACGACATTGATTCGGTCAGTGCAGGAGCTGTTGCGGCTACCATGGGCTGTTCAGCTTTCACATGTTTATCGAGATGCCAATCATGCTGCTGATTTGCTTGCGAAACATGGTTTGTCAATGTCTCTTGGTATTACATACTTTTCCCAGGTGCCGATTGGTTGTTTGAGTTCTGTTTTACAGGACTTAACTGGTGCTTTTTCTACGCCTGTGTAATGTCTACTCCTCACTTCAATTCAAAAAAAAAATAATATGCAGGAAACATGAACTTTTTTTTCTAGAATTATAAGAAAAAAGAACAACAATCACAGATGTGAGTGCATGAGACCAATGAGGTCAGCATGCAAACTACTTAGACAACCCAAAAGAAACCTGTGAAAAATAAGAGACCCCCAATGGTAAAGAGAAGCTATGCTTTGCCAGCCAATCAACGCTACAATTTGCCTCATGATAGACATGAACAAGCCCCACTACCTACGACGAAGAAGCTCCTGCACGAAGCGCAACATGGCTGAACTCCGGTACAAATAGCGCAAAACATGCTGGAACTTTTGGACAGTCTCCAAGGAATCCACCTCAGCCACCACTTATGAAAATCACAGATCAATTGTCAACTGCAAACTAGCAATTAAGCCCCATAGCTCCACATTTAAATCAAAACAAGCACCAATATGGAAGCAAAGCCATGAATCTAATCACCAGAAGGACCATGAATCACCCGCCATGCTAAAGACAAACCAGAAGCAACAAGAACTGCGCCATTAGAATTGAGCACCCATCTCTCATGAGGAGCCTGCCATACGGTAGCAAGATGTGATGGTAAAGCACTAGCAGAAGGATAATTAACAACTAAGGATTGTAAAATATCCCAGCAAAATGCTTGGAAAAAAAATTATTGGATTGAAGTAAGGTCTTACTGCCTGGAAATACCCACTCGTTACGCCACAACCACTAACGCCAATAGAGAACACCAAAACAAATCTGCCAAGGAATATCACCTTAAACAGAGGCATATAGAGACAAATTACAGGCAATCCACGACCGAATACAGGAGAAAGAAAAGAACCGAGTAGGCATAGCAGAGGCAAAAGTCAAGCACAATTCCCTTGCTCAACTACCATCCCACAATATATGCAAAATAGGTTCAAACTGGGCAATTGGCGGAAGTACCTGAAAGGAACGAATTCCAGGATGCCTAATTAGGCTACCTTGATGTGTATTTGTATTGATTAATCACAGGGCTACAAGAGTCCTAAGTATACAAGAGTTCTAGTTATAGGTATAACTATAACATCTATCAGCTAACAACTAACAAACATTAACATCAATACTTATCTGCTATTACCCCCTGCAATTGGAGGGTGGTGAAATACACCAAACTCAAATTGGTCCTGAACATTAAGAAATTTGTAGTTCCTAGATATTTGGTGAAGATGTCGGCCATCTGCATTCTTGAATCCATATGCAGAACCTGAATATGACCTTGCTGAACACGTTCCCGAATGAAATGAAGGTTTATTTCCAGGTGCTTGGTTCGTTGGTGCTGCGTTGGGTTGTTTGCTATAAAAGTAGCTAAAAGACTGTCGCAGTGCACTACTATAGGCTGGTTTGGAGGACACCGAAGCTCATGCAGTAAATTACCCAGCCAAGTCACATCGGCCACAATACTAGCAAGTGCACGATACTCTGATTCTACACTGCTTCTCGAGACTATGGTCTGTTTCTTTGTTGACCAGAAAACAAGGTTTCCACCAAGAAAAACACAATAGTCCGTGGTTGATCGCCTTGTATCCAAACCTCCTGCCCAGTCTGCATCACTGTAAGCTGTTAAGGTCTGGGTACAGGTAGGCTGAAGAAGGAAACCATAAGATTTGGTGCCCACTAGATACCGTAATATTTGTTTAGCCTTCCAATGTTCTGTTGTTGGTGCATGCATAAATTAACACACAGAATTCACTGCAAAACAAATATCTGGGCGTGTGAATGTTAAATATTGTAAAGCACCCACAATAGCACGATATTGACGCTGCGCATCAACATCAAGGAGTACTCCTTGCTTAAGAGATAAAGAAAGCTGAGGCTGCATTGGCTTTGTTGCGGGCTTCAAATCAGGGAAGCTGGCTCATGTGAGAATAGTATCTATAAATTTCTATTGGTGAAGAAACATTCCATCTCGGGCATGAGCAACTTGAATACCCAGAAAATAATGCAAAGGCCCAAGATCTGTCAATGAAAAATCCTGCTTAAGAACGGTAAGAAAATGCTGAAGGAGGGTAGAAGAAGAAGCAGTGAGGATGATATCATCCACATATAACAATAACAATGCCGTGCCCTGAGTTGAATGTAATGTAAATAAAGAAGCATCAGAATGACTGACTTGGAACTTATGAGCAGCCAAGAAAGAAGCAAAACGATGGTACCAGGCACGTGGTGCTTGCTTCAAACCGTAAAGAGCACGCAGAAGCTTGCTAACATGATGCGGAAATCGTGAATCTTCAAATCCTGGCGGCTGTCTCATGTATACTTCCTCCTTTAAGAATTCGTTCAAGAAGGCATCCTTGACGTCCAATTGTCGCACCCCCCACCCACGCGATAAAGCTATAGAAAGAACTGTGCGGATGGTTGCAGGTTTGACAAGGGGACTATATGTCTCGTCAAAGTCTCTACCAGCACATTAAGTATAGCCTTGTGCTACAAGACGTGCCTTATTGCGAGAGAGACTACCATCGGAAGTATACTTCCGACGATACACCCAACGTGAGCCAACAACATTAACATGTGGAGAAGGTGGTGGTACCAAGACCCAAGTATTATTTTGAATCAAAGCCTAGTATTCATCTTTCGTAGCTAGACTCCAATGTTCATCTTTCGAAGCTTGTTTGTAAATTTTGGGATCAGGGTCGTGATTTGTATGAAGAAGAGCATACTTTGGGTTTAGTTTAGTGATTCCATCACGAAGATGTGTAGTCATGCGATGTGGTGGAGAAGATGGTTGAGGACTTGGAGAAGGTAACACGTCAGTGTTAGTGGAAGTTGAAGATAATGAATCGGAAGAAGCACGAGATAGGTGTTGTGGAGTGTTGGATGCAGATGGACGAGCTGTATCCGTAGGATGAGGTAAAGAAGGATGGTTGTTGTGTTGTGGTGAAAGTGATGTGTCGGATAAAGGGGTAGAATAGTTAGATGAGGAAGGCAGAGGTTGAGTTAAATAAGGAGAGGGAGAAGATGGCATAGTTGTAGTAGAAGTCTTAGAGATAGAGGTAGGAGAAAGGATACCCGTCGATGGAACTAGTGCACTGGGAAGGTGTAAAACGGAATTAGAATTAAAAGGATCAGAATGTGTAGTTGGTAGAGGAGATGAGGATGAGGATAAGAGAGAAGGAAAAGTGTGTTCATAAAAAACAACATTCTTGGATATGACAACCTTGCGAGAGAGAGCATGGTAACAACGAAACCCCTTATGTTGAGGAGATAAACCTAGAAAAATATGTTGATCAGTACTAGGAGACAACTTATGATGGCTAGGACTCATATAGAAGGGATAACAAGCACATCCGAACACCCTTATTTGAGAAAAGGATGGAGGTGCACCAAAAAGTGTTTGATAAGGACTCAACCACTTAAAGTCATATGAGGAAGACGGTTCTGGATAAAATTAACGTAATTGAGAGCCTCAACCCAAAAGGTTGGTAGGAGATTTGCTTTTAATAAAATACTTCGAATTGAGTTAAGCAACGTACAATGCTTTCTTTCTGCCAATCCATTTTGGTATGGCTGTAAGGGCAAGAAAGTCGGCGTAAAATACTATGCTTTTGAAGATAAGCATCAAATTGAGCATTACAAAACTCACCCCCATTATCACTTTGCAGAGATCGAATAGTATGGTTAAACTAAGTTTTTATTTCAACATGGAGTTGCTCAAATTTTGTAAAGACCTTAAGTTTATTTTTTAAAAGATAAACCCAACAGTACTTGGAAAATTCATCCAAAAACAAAACATAATACTTGAATCCAGTAAAAGAAACAACTGGAGATGTGCATACATCACAATGTAAAGCATGAAATAAGCCTAAACTAGGAGACAAAGACATTGGATATGGAAGTTGTGTCTGCTTGCAATCTGACATGCTTGACAGAACTCATCCTTATTGACTGAGGAACACAGAGAAGAAAACTGGATGGAGAATTATCACATCACCGGAGCCCCTGGATGACTGAGTCGACGATGCCACAAGGAACCAGAAACTCGACTAATAGCTAAAGAAGAAAACATGGAAGAAGGTGCTGATGCCAAAACTCAAACATAGTAAAGGGTGCCGAATCATTGCACCGTATCCGTCGATGGCGAAAAAGATGTCCCTTCACAGAAAAACCATGAGAATCAAAAACCACTGAACATGCATTATCAATTGAAAAAAGTTTGTCAGAAATTAAATTTTTAGTGAGTGCATGGACAACTAGAACATTTAAAAGACAGACAAAAATAAAAAGATCCAACAAGAAAAGATTTGATGCCAATATGAGTAATAGGGAGGAACATACCATCACCTACTTGGATAGAATCAGTACCATGGTATTCATGAAATGAATCAAGATTGGAAGTGGAGTTTTTCATGTGGCTGGTTACACCTATATTGGCAAACCAACGTGAACTCGAGTCCTGCTGCTCATGTACCCCTACATATGAGCATTGAGGACAGTGTTTTGCTGTGTGATTATAACCATCACGCAGCTGACATTGAACAGGGTGTGATCCTAGAATAGAAGTCGAAGAACGCGGACTTTGTGGTGGAGAAGGGCGTAGGGGAAAATGCGAACCAGAAGACGACGACTTTGGGGGAAAAGATTGCTGATTGCGTGATTGGAAGGGAGCAGAATTAGAAGAACTCCACGAAGGTGAAGGTGGCCGAGGGGAATAATTGCCACCACGACCACCTCGTCCTCCACGGCCTCCATGATCGCCGCGATTCTGAGCAAAAAGAGCCTCGAAATGCTCTGTCACAGGAACAGCAGTAGAAGAAGAAGAGCGCTTTTGTTTTCTATTTTCTTGGGCGAGAAGAATAAACTGGAGTTCAAATTAAGAAGGGAGAGGAGATTTAGAAGTGAGAAGGGTAACAAGATCACTATAATCATCAGGTAGGCCATCGAGAATCTGCATCACAATATCATCATCACATAACCGTCTACCTATGGATTCTAAGCAATCAGCAATACTCCTAATAGACTGAAGATAGTCACTCATAGACTATTCGATATACCGGGCCTTGACATGGTCATGAAAGAGTTGTTCAATTTGCTGCCATACCTCTCTCGCAGGAGGGAAATAACCAGGACGAACAATATGATTCAGGATAATAGGGGTGACAGTGGCATAAATCCACGTCACAATAGTGCTATCAATTTGTTTCCATTGTGTATAGAAAGGGTTAGGTTCGGGCATCTGGATTAGGGGAAGGGATGACAGCCTCTTGTGGTACACTAGTTCCATCGACATGGTCCAAGATCTGATGGGATTGGAAAACGGTATAAAGAAGACTTTGCCAAACCATAAAATTGGTAAAGACAAGTTTGGCAGGAACATAGTTACGGATATTGCTCACACTAAGGACAGAATGAACCGAAGCAGTAAGGGTAGAAACAGAATCAGAAGTAGAAGAAGAAGAAGTAGAAGATCCTGAAATAGCAGAAGAGGAGGAAGATATCGACGACATGGTGGAAAGTGGAAGAAGGGGAAAAAGTTTCAAAAAATGAACACTAGCTCCGCTACCATGAAAGGAATGAATTCCAGGATGCCTAATTAAGCTACCCTAATATGTATTTGTATTGATTAATCACAAGGCTACAAGAGTCCTAAGTATACAGGAGTTCTAGTTGCAAGTATGATAACTATAACATCTATCAGCTAACAGCTAACAAACATTAACGTCAATACTTATCAGCTATTAGTACCAAAATGTCAAAGCACTTGCCACTAGTTGCTCGACAGGAAATCAAGAGAAGCTAGCCACATGAAGGACCAAACATGCTGAGGCCTTGGCCAACGCCAATTGGTAGCCTAAATCGGGTCCGTAACAGACACAAGCGAAATCCTTAGCCACCAACTAATCCTTAGCAATTAGCTTCGGGCACACGCCAATTGGGGTGAATAGTTGTCCAATTTTAACTTTAGGTGATTTGAATGAAATTGGGATAATTGAATGCGTGAATTGAATCAAAACTCAATAACTCAAAAGCAAAATTGATGATTTTGTAGCCTGATACCCAAACTGAATATTATTTTGAAATAACACGGGGGTATAAGGGTAGTTTTGCCTTATTAAAATTTAATAAAGTTGAGGGATATTTTCTAAACGGAGAGCATAAACAAACCTTTACGGGCATTTAAGAGGGAACAAAAAGTTTCAATTTAACATTTAAAATTGACTGAAGGGATTATTAGGTATATCTAATTGAAGAAATAATAGTTGACTGAGAACTTTTAGATTATGAACTGAATTATAAAATGACTCAAAAGTCATAGGATTCGGGAAGAGTTTTTCCCAAAATAAATATTAATTCATCGTTACGAATGAAAATATGTGGTGATAATATCAAATTTCTCCTAATTTAGTTTGCCAAGATCCCTTTATTGTGGTGACAGTCCATCATGAGAGGTCTGTTTTTTTTTTTTTTGATAAAACATGAGAGGTCTTTTTTTTTTTGATAAACAACATGAGAGGTCTTTAAAGTTCAATGATTTGAATTTTAAAATATTATTCGGGATCCCCCAATTCCTCATTTGACAGTCTAACAAACGGGTTATATTATATGAACAGACCATGGCATACCGCTACAGGCTCATCATTCTTCTCTGTATATAGCTCATACCTTTGTAGAAATATATAATTTGTAAGAAAAGAAATACCCTCACCGGATTTCTAATGAATATCTAGTAGTGTACAGCATTTACTGTCTATATAGTCCTAATAGAATATGGAAAGCTGTGATCCCAACGCCCAAAAAGTTTGACAATTAGTAGGTTCGGAATGGGATTTTCGAAGTAATTAGTTTCTGGGTCAATTTCAACCTGAAACCAAAATAAATTAGTTGATCAGAGGTTGAGCGACAACCCGAAACGTCAACATTTAAACAGCTCAATACATGAATTGTTGAACATCTAGAGTCAAAGTTACTAAAATATTTAGAAATATTTTTTATGAAACAATATGTATTATTAGCACGACCTGCAAACACAAATTTGTTGAGTCTACATAACAGACTACATCAATAAATTGATTGCGTCACTGTCACGGCCCTCAATCATTGCATATTTTTATTTCAAATTTGAGATAATGTTGTAAATTTTTGGTTCCATTTGTGCCAACTGTATCCCTTGCGTTCTATGGTATCTTTTCTTTGAGATTCTTTTAATTTTTAATCTTTGTGAAAGAATACAAGTTAAAGTATTCAAGAATACCAATTGGAACAATTTCTAGTTTCTTGAAAAAAATAAAGTACAACATCATCCTCAACTCTGTGAGAGTGAGTAATTAGTGTGATTCGGAATGATTAGTGTGATTTGGAGAGATCAGTGTAATTGGGAGAGATTAGAACGATTTAGCATCATCAATGCTAAATCGGAATCAATTGTAATTAGTGTAGATTGTTTCCTTCCATTTATAGTTATAGGAATTGTGTATAAAAGAATTGCCTTGTGAGCTAATAAGATCATCTGAAAAATTCCAAAACTTCATTCTTCTTTGTTCTTCTTTTTTTAACATGGTAGCGGAGCAAGTTGTTCAACCTAGCTCAATTTCTCTTTGTTAAAATTTTGGTAAAGAACATTTGGTTCTTACCAATGAGTGGCCAAAGCTCAAACTCGGACAACACTGCTCTTTTATCCCGAGGCAACCAGTCCGATTCGGCACCATTCATGCCAAATCAATCTGGTGAGCCCTTTGCAGATGTTGTTCAAACAGGTAACAAAAATCATGCTTCTGTTCCTTCTGCTACTACTTTGAATAAAACATGGATAATTGACACCGGTGCTACAGACCACATGACCAATAACTCCAGCCTTTTAAGCACACTTCATCCTTCCAAACACAAATCCATATCCACTGCCATTGGAGGCACTTCTCAGGTTTTAGGTGAAGGCACTATCACCTTCTCTAACGAACTCACTTTAGATCCCGTGTTAATAGTTCCCTCTCTTGCCTATAATTTGTTGTCAGTTAGTCAAATTACCTCCCTCTTGTCTTGTATTGTAACTTTTTGGCCTTCTTATTGTGAGTTTCAGGACATTCCATCCGGGAAGATTCTTGGTCGTGGTACTAGGCGGGGGTAAACTGTACTATCTAGATCTTCCCAACGAGACGGGAATATGTCAAGCAAACTCGGTGAGTAGCTCAGTACAAAGAAAGGAGAAGATTTGGCTTTGGCATCGTCGTTTAGGTCATCTGTCATTTGAATGAGTCTGACTTTCAGTGCAATACCTGTGAACTAGCCAAGAGTCATAGAACTTCGTATTTTCCTAGTTTTAATAAAAGTGATGAACCTTTTGCAGTCATTCACACTAACATTTGGGGCCCTACCAAAATTCCCTCTCTTTCAAAAGCTCGTTACTTTGTCATTTTTGTTGATGAATGCACAGATGTCCTTACTCTAGAAAAAGAGTGATTTGGTTCTAGCCTTTAAACATTTCTTTAATATAGTTCAAACATAGTGTCAAAAACAAATCCGTATTTTACAGTCTGACAATGGTACAAAATTTCTTGAGTCGCCCTTTGAGGATTTCTTGAAAACACGCATTAAGCATCAAACCTCCTGTACTTACACACCTCAACAAAATGGCCTAGCCGTGAGGAGAAATTGTCAGTTACTTGAGGTGGTTCGTACCAGCTTTTTGGTATGAATATGCCCCGATTTTACTGGGGAGAAGCACTTCTTTCCGCTGCGTACCTTATTAATAGGACTCCTTCTAGTGTCATAGACTTCCAAACCCCACTCCAGAAAGTCCAATCTTTAGTCACCATTCCCCATCTCCTTAATATTGAACCTCGTATCTTTGGATGTACCGCTTTTGTCCACATCCCTAAACCACTCCGAACCAAACTTGATCCTTGTGCCACAAAGTGTGTCTTTATAGGATATTCCAAAACCCAAAAGGGGTATCGGTGCTATGATCCCACTACTAGGAAGCTATATGTTACCCTTGATGTCACTTTCCATGAATCTGAACCTTTTTATCAACAATGAATTGGAGAAAATTCTCTTTAGGGGGAGAGTTTTGGAGAAGAGAATGACTCATGTTTGTCAGATTCACCATCTGTGCCGAATGGTCCAATATCAAAAGATATATGGGTTATGATACCACCAGTTTCGGCACCATCTGAGCCAAATGCTCCAGCAGTATCACCAGTTCTGGCACCATCCGAACTGAATGCTCCAGCAGTACCACTAGTTTTGACACCATCCGAGCTTAATGGTCCAGAACCAGCTCTTGAGGGAGAAAGTCCCGGAAGTACAGATTTTACCCCGTCCATGCCATTGGCCACTGATCCATCCGAGGATGTCTCACAGGAGGTAACTTCTGACTCTATACCTAGATATCCATCCAGAAGTAATAAGGGTATTCCAAAAAGACTCTATGAACCAAACCTCAAAGCAAAAACCAAGTATCCAATTAGCAATCATGTATCCCATCATAGGTTGGCAAACCCTTATGCACTTGCTGTTGATGAATTATCTGTTGTATCTATTCCTAGTAGTGTGCAAGAAGCTTTGGCAGATAAAAGGTGGAAGAAGGCGATGGAAGAAGAATTAGATGCCCTAAAAAGGAACGGTACATAGGATCTAGTTCAACAACCTGAAGGAGTTAGAACTGTTGGGTGCAAATGGTTTACACTATCAAGTTAAAAGCTGATGGAAGTATTGAGAGATTCATAGCTCGACTGGTTGCAAAGGGGTACACACAAAAATTTGGAGTGGACTACCAAGAGACTTTTGCCCCGGTTGCAAAACTTAATACTATTCGAATCCTTCTATCATTGGCAGCAAACCGAGATTGGCCTTTACAGCAGTTTGATGTCAAGAATGCCTTTCTTAACGGGGATCTAGGAGAAGAAGTATACATGGAGGTGCCTCCAGGAATCCGGCCGGGTTCAAAGAATCAGGTTTGCAAGTTGAATAAGTCTCTATATGGACTGAAACAATCACCAAGAGCATGGTTTGGAAGATTGTCCACCACTATGAGAGAGTTTGGATACAGTCAGAGTAACTTGGACCACACTCTATTCATAAAACGAAAGGAGGGCAGAATAACAACATTGATAGTGTTTGTTGATGATATGGTCCTGACAGGAGATGACCCAGATGAGATGAAGGCTTTGTCGGAATACTTGTCTACCAAGTTTGAGATGAAGGATTTGGGACAACTGAAGTATTTTTTGGGGATTGAAGTGGCCAGGTCTGAATATGGCATCTTCCTTTCCCAACGGAAGCACGTGTTAGATCTTCTCAACGAAACAGGTATGCGCTCCTGTAAGCCTGCTGAAACACCTATGAAGATGAATCGTAGACTGGGCATATATCCGGATCAAGTTCCAACGGACAAGAGTCAATATCAACGCCTGGTTGGACGACTAATTTATTTGGCTCACACAAGGCCAGATATTGCTTAAGTTGTGAGTGTTGTCAGTCAATTCATGAACTCACCCAGTGTAGAACATCTGGATGCTGTATACCGAATTCTTCATTATCTTAAGAAGTCTCCTGGAAAAGAAGTGTTGTTCTAAAAAAATGGCAATCGGGAAGTCGAAGGATACACAAACTCAGACTGGGTCGGTGATCAGACAACTAGACGTTCTACATCCGGCTATTTTACCTTTGTGGAGGGAAACCTTGTCACATGGAAGAGCATGAAACAAAAAGTTGCTGCCAGATCTAGTGTTGAGGCGGAATATCGAGGAATGGCCCATGGTGTTTGTGAACTATTGTGGATTAAATGTTTCTTGGAGGAGTTGGGTGTGAATCATTCCACGTCTATGAAGTTTCATTGTGACAACAAAGCAGCTATCGAGATCGCCCGTAATCCGGTTCAACATGATCGTACCAAACATGTAGAGGTTGATCGTCATTTCCTTAGGGAGAAGCTTGATCAAAAGATTATAAGCTTCCCATTCATCAAATCGGAAGATCAGTTAGTTGATGTTCTCACAAAGGCAGTCACAGGCAAAACATTCCAAAAAATATTTGACAAGTTGGGCATGATTGATATCTATGCTCCAACTTGAGGGGGAGTGTCAGAATGAGTAATTAGTGTGATTGGGAATGTTTAGTGTGATTAGTAGTAATTAGTGTGACTGGGAGAGATTAGTGCGATTTAGCATCATCGATGCTAAATCGGAATCGATTGTAATTAATGTAGATTGTTTCCTTCCATTTATAGTTATAGGAATTGTGTATAAAATGATTGCCTTGTGAGCTAATAAGATCATCAAAAAAATTCCTAAACTTCATTCTTCTTTGGTCTTCCGGTTTTAACAAACTCCAATTCAACTACCCATCCTTACTCTTTGGTCACATAATTTTGGTGAATAATTTGTGCATGAAATATTTGTGTAACAATTGATATCACATATCCATGCCCTCCCTCCCCGTAGGCCCATATCTAGCAACTCACCCTACCAAGCGAGGTTGGAGAACCTGGTGGTTGGTTATCGTCAAATCCCATGTTAGAATATTGTGACTTTGGCTTTCTTTAATGTAATGTAATGGTAATGATTGATTCAACAAATTAGAAAAATCCCTACCAAGCCAGGTTGGCAACCTGAATCCAAAAGACTGCTAGCAGTTGCTGATGATGGGTGAAAAAGTAAATAGCAGTTCGAATGGCACATCACTGCAGGTTTTATTCATCAAAATTTTCAATAATTTAAAGTATTTAGAATATTTGTCATTTTCCATATTAGTACTTCTTTGACACAGACAAGTCCCTGTCCTGCAAAAAGGAATAAAAAAACTAATAGTTTGAAAAATCCCTCCTTGACCAGAATGTGTGACTTCCATGAGCACACCAAAGAAGACTAAAAATTATCTGAATCCTCCTGATTAGGGACGGTAGTATCGTTTTATATCATTATATCAATCACCAACGAAACTAGGCCTCATCATAACGGATAACAAAGAAACCACTAAGAAAATCGCAGGAAGCTAGATTTGGGCACAAACTTTGACCATGAAAAAAAGCGTCAAAAGCCTCAAAAAAAAAAAACCCAGCTAATCCTTACCCATAAAAATAGGATATTCGTTTCTTCTGCTTAATCCATTCAATTACCATTGAATTTCTTCTACTACTTACGGCGTTCAATCAACATTCAGTTTCTAGTATAGAAAATTTTCCAAAGTTAAAACTTGATTTAGCTTTTTATAAAGTTGTAGAGGTGCTAGGAGAGGTAAATTATGTTTTTCCTCAATTATTTGGACTAGTTTTTTTTTCTTCTACGATGCACGTAGTATGGTAATATATAATATAATTATTTTAATATTAATAATTATTCAAATAAAAACTAAAAAAATTATGTAAATAAAAATTATTAAATTAGATTATTATTTTTTAATTTATTTCGACATGATATAGTAATATATTATTATGATGAAATTTTAAAATTTATTATCATTAATACAAAATATTTTCCAAATTATGGAAAAGAATAACAATTTAAATTATTAAAAAGTGCATGGAAAATAATAGTGAATTTTTATATTTATCAATTATTTATTCATTTTTTTTTATTTTAAATAAAAATTAATGTATTTTTATTATTTTGGTTAAAATCTTCATGATACATATGGTATATATCATAATGTTTATATACTTACGTTTTTTTAGTTTTTTATATAAATTAAAGATATATCTATAGTCATCTTTTATAATATGTTTTATTTCATTCATTTTAATTATCAAACTTCAATAATTATTTTATACAAAACTCATATAAATTGATTTTTATTTATTTTCTATAATACATGATTCTATCAAAATTTATATTAATTTTTCTTATTACTTCTCTATTTTTCTTATTTTGCATATAATTTTTATTCATTTGTAATAATCAACATAACATAGAAATTTTTTAGTTTTTAATATTATTACATGATAGAATTTTTTTTGTTTTATCATTTCTTATATTTTTTATGTCGACTTTTAAATTTTGATATTATTAGTATAATATATTATATAACGCACTTATGTTTGCATCTTTCATTTGCTGTCTTTACCTCTCTTCTGTAGAGTTTATAATAATTATTATAAATTTCTTATGTAGCATGGTATATTTTTAAAATTTTATGTTAGTTCTCAATTATTTGTATTTTTTACATATATATGTTATTTATTTTGATATATAAGAAATCGTAATATATTTTTTTGATTTTTTAAAGTCAATACGAAGATAATTATTCTATTCAATCTATTAGATGCTTTCATCATTTATATATTAATTTGAATTTATTAGATATTTTCAATAAACTTTGAGTACATCCCTCATGCGTTCTCGCGATTATTCTTCGTTTATAATCATTGTTCTTGATTTTAAATTTTTGCTAAGTGTATAAGTTCTTTTTCGTATAATCTAAAGCGACAAGAACTCTCCAGAGTAACTTTTTTTTATAGTAATCCTTAAATTGAATTTTCTTTAAGGATATTTGTTGATGTTCATGATATTCTAAATTATATAATTTATCATATTAATTTATATATTTATTAAAAAAATAATTATATTAATTTTTTTACTTTTATAGTTTAAGAGAGTTGTTATAGAAGACTTGTAATTTGTTGATATTCTTGATATTCTAAATTATATATTTAATAAAGAAGGTAATTCTATTAATTTGCTCGTTGTTATACTGTAAGAGAATTATTATAATAGACTACATGTCATTCATTAGTGTGTGGCATATCACTCATTATTTAATATTATTAATAAAATATTAAATAAGGATATTTTAGTCTTTCGATTTGGGAAGGTCATGCTTTTATAGATAGTATGGATATAGAGAAATTATTGTATGTAGTATATGTTGTAGGGCCAAAATAGCTAAGAGAGGGGGTGAATTAGCTTTTAAAATAGTTTTTAAGAAAATTCTTGTAGAAGACTGCTACACAAATTCTGGATTTTCTAAGAACAAAAGAGAGGTTGAAAGTAAGAGATGAAAGCAAACATATACAATAACAAATATACCAATTTAGAGTGGTTCCCCCTAAATCCTATGGGTACATCCACTACTCAAGGCTCTCTCTTGAGATTTACTAAATCCACTACATGGTTTCTTCCAAGGTGAAACCCAACCTTTTACAACTAAGCTTTTTCAAATGATCAAGCTCAAACCTTTACAAGAGTTTTTCCAAGGCTCACTCCCTAACCTAGGCTTTTACTAAGGCCCAACCCAAACTTATACAAGAATTTTCCAAGGCTCATTCTCTAACCTTTACCCAAAGTTTTTTCAAAAGCTCAAGCTTCAAACCTATTCTCCTTAAGTAAAAATCTACCCAATCTTACTTAAGGAAGGATTTTCCAATCACACAAAGAGTGACTCACTCTTTGTTTACAGGATATGCTTAAAGATATCACAAAGATTTTAAGCCCAATGATGTGGTGTAAAAACAGGTGTCCACTGAGAAAATATGCGATTATCTCTAAGATAAATTTGAAATTCTTGACTTAAGTATTTACCTCCTCGATCGGATCGAAGTATTTTAATACTTTTACCAAGTTGCTTCTCTACTTCACTCTTGAATTCTTTGAACTTTTCAAATGCCTCAGATTTATACTTCATCAAGTACACATAACCATATCGAGAATAACCATAGCCTTGGGGACGACCGCCAGGGGCTGGCGGTCATCCCTGCTTGTTTGCTGGTGGTGGCGGTCAGGTTGACATGTCCCTCACCGACTGTGCAGTTTTTTGTTTTTTTCTTACCTTTTCTCCCCCAATCCGATTCCTAGTTGGTTTCCACGCCTTCTAGAGTATTCCCTGATCAAGAAAACACCCTAATCTTGTCTCTTAGTCTACTATTTTCTTCTTTATCAACCCCACATTAAATTATTCCTTTTTTCAATTAAAATTTCCATGAAAATACAAAATAGGCAAAATATATAATTAATCCCAAATTTCCAAGAAAATTAGGATTAAAATCAATTGCAGACCATGTGTTTAAATAGGCTATTACTTCTGGAGGATTCATATTTTATCAACCCAAACCTATTACCTATTTCTAACCCAAAATTAATCAAATAATAAAGGGCCAAAAATAAATAAAAGAAATAAGCAAATAAAATATTCTTATTCTGTTATGTTAATTCACAAACATATTCATGCCACCAATCAAATCATCTCGTCAATTAAAGGCATAAACAAATTTATAATTCAAATAATAGAATAAAGCATGGGTCAAATTTGGGTATTCACAGATGCCCCTCGTTGGTGAGACTTTTAGAAAACTGAAGACAAACCAACGAAAAGAAGAACAACCAAATTTGAAGGAGTTTGCTGCCACTGATGCTGATGCTCGATGTGTATGCCATGGGTTGGAACTTCCCATGTTCCGAGGGTATTCCATTGGGGAATAGGGAATCATCTCATCCCTTAGTATTGGCTGGAGAAAGTGTTCCATTGGGGAAGAATAGTTGTTTCGTGACTCGACTCGGTGTTGGAGAGAATGTTTAAAATTCTAACCCTTAACCTATGCTGGATAATTTGACTTGGTGTAGGAAAGGATATGCCTAACCCGTATCCTATTCCGGATAAACCTTGATGTAGGTATTGGACAACTGGATCCTGTGTAGGAAAGGATATGCCTAACCCGTAACCTATATTAGATAACTGGTTTTGGTGTAGGAAAGGACATGCCTAACCCGTAACCTATTCTGGATAACTGGACTCGGTGTAAGAAAGAACACGCCTAACCCCGTAACTTATTCTGGATAACTGGACTTGGTTTAGGAAAGGACACTCCTAACCCGTGACCTATTCTGGATAACTGGACGTAAAAGGACGCTTGTATTTTAACTCGCAATTTGTTTTGGGAACTGATGTGGAAAAGGATCTTTGAATCTTAACCTGGAATCTATTCTGGGACCTAGTGCAGAAAAAGGATGTTTGAACATCTAGTCTGGAATCTATTATGGGATTCAGTGTAGAAAGAGGATGTTTGAACATCTAGTCTGGAATCTATTCTGGGATTTGATGTCCTAACTCGTGACCTGTTTTGGGATATCACGGTAACGCCTGACCCATAACCTATACTGGAAGGCTTGGCATAGACAAGGATGTTTGAATCCTAATCAGTAATCTATTCTGGGACCTGGTGTTTAACCTATTCAACTGGCTATCGACTTGAGTGGATACTGTGAGGGGATCTCGTCCGGGAAGTATATCTCAGCATTACTGGGAAAGAAGGATTCTACGAATCACTGGGTGTTCCAACCCAAGATATATCTTGTCTTTGCATCAATCATCAAATATGTGGCTGGGTATTGGAAATATCGGTTTGTCGGGGTAGCATGCCCAAGATGTATAAACTCGGGACACAGGGTAGCATGCCCCAGAAAAGATCATCTCAAATCGTGGGTTAACATGCCCCGGAAAATTGAATCAAACATAATGGAATAACATGCCCCCGGAAAATCAAATGAATGCGGTAGCGTGCCCTGAGGAATCAAATCTAGTGTGGGCACGTCGTGCTTTTCCTGAAAAACCAATTCTCATTAAGGGGTGTTATGCCCCGACAAAACTCTATTTATAAAAATAACATACGCTGGAAAAATCTCTTTCAAAACATGGGGTAGCATGCCCCGTTTTATTTTTTGTCAAAATTTTTCGGTGCCAACGGGCCCCACGCGTCTATTTGCAAAACTGAATTAATCAATCAAAGTGTTTTATCATTCTGGATCTGAAAAATATGCATGCACTTAATTGCCCTAAAAGAAGTCACTCCGGGGTGCGGGACCCACAAAATGAGGAATAAAATAGCTGCTGGGGAACTGGCGGTCATGGCTAGAATCCCGTCGAAGCTGGCGGTCATGTCTAGAAGACCGCCGATTCTGGCGGTCTTCTCGACATGTCCGCCGAGCTCCAACCCGCTTTTTGAGAACCCAGAAGCCCCATTTCACTCTCATTTTATCCCAAAACACCAAAAACACTCTCAACATTCTCACAAATTCTCCCATTGAACTCGCAACCTATCCTCAAGGATTAATTATATTTTGATCCCCCTGAATTCCAGTCTTATTTTGACTAACTACCTGAACTGGGTGTGGATAATTCAATAATTTTTTTCCAATATCTGACCTGGGTTTTTTCACTAAGGTGGGTAATCCGTTTTCTTTTTTTTTTTTTTTATGGACTGTGTATGCTGTGGGGGACCATGGGAGGACTCGACGAAATTTGGATAACTCAGGTGGATGGTGGCTATGAACAAGAAAGTGGGAATGGCCTGGGGAGGGGAGGGAGACGGAGAAGATATGGGTGTGGATAATTCAATGATTTTTTTCTTTTTCGCTTGATTTAATAGTTATTGTTTTAATTTTGTTTTGTAATTTTTAATTATATTTCATGATTTTTTTAAGATATTATATGTCACTATTTAAGTAAGGGATAAGATTTTGACACCTGTCACATATTTGTGCATTCCGTCAATTAGAACTGACGAAAATTCAATCACCCAAACGAAAGTGGTTAACTGAATGTAATTGAAAGTTCAGGTGGTCATTTGATGAAAAAAAAAAATTCAGATGGTGAGTCAAAATTAAATTGGAATTCAGGGGTTCAAAATATAATCAACCCATTTCCTCAAACTATTCTAAATCATCTCCATGGCCTCTTCTTCCTCATACTCTCCCAAATCGCGGGAAAACACCATGAGGAGCTATCGCCCAAAATTGAATCCGGCGTTATTGCTTAAATCTCCGGATAGACACATCTCTTCTGAGCTTCCCACAGTGCAAGTAAGCCATTTCTATCAACTAAAACTTCTTAAATTATGGTTTCTATTTGTTTTGAGGTTTTTTACCAATTTCTCCGTAAATCTGATTTTATGCCATGTTTGTTGTGTTTTATTGCTTGGAAATGATCCTAGTATGCCTGCAATACTTTCCCACATGTTTATTTACTAGACTAAATGCAAGAATTGTTGATTTAATGAAATTCCCAATTAGGGGTTTAGGATTCTTTGTGAAAATTGACAATCTGGATGATTGGGTTACTGTTTTGATGTTTGAATTGCACGAATGTGTTGTATAATTGATGAATATTGATGGGCCTATGCCAATTTTGGTAAATTTTGATTTTCACTGGGGCGGATATTGTGATTTTCTTGCATTTTGATCTGTAAATAAAATGTCGTTACGATGCTGAAATGTATGATTTTTGCGTGCAAATCTATTCCCATGATGCATGTCTACATGATTCTGAACTTAGTTTGGTCTGGTTTGACCCATTTTAGAGTGGGTATTAACGTTTCTTAGGGTATCTACACAGGTCGAGGATAAGAGCCGGAATCATAGTGGAGCTGAAGCGCGGTCTTGGATTTTAGAGTACGTGACAGACGATGAAGAATTGCAGAGGATCATTGCACGGGTTGGACTCTAGGATTCCTTCCGGAGTTTCTAGGGTGACAGAGTGGACCTTGAAGCCGTCTCGACACTCGAGGAGAGATGGTGAGACACCACCAATACTTTCCATCAACCGTGCGGGGAGATGACTATGAGCCCCAGTGATTATTCCCATATCACTGGATT
The DNA here is from genome assembly GCA_028386065.3 of Turnera subulata. Classification (NCBI taxonomy): domain Eukaryota; kingdom Viridiplantae; phylum Streptophyta; class Magnoliopsida; order Malpighiales; family Passifloraceae; genus Turnera; species Turnera subulata. Next base: position 11,378 of record JAKUCV010003983.1, on the reverse strand, counting down.
GTTATTCTGGGGCGCGCCGGATATTCTTGATCAGGATCTCGGCATAGACCAGTTCGAGGAGCTCTTGGGTATAGAACCGAATAGGATTAATGACCGCATCGGCGAGGTTTCTCCACTATGGTTGTAGAGGCGTTTGGTATCAGTGAAGTATCCGGGTAGAGTCGAGCAGCGTGCACGGTGCTTGATTTTGGCGAGCCTTAACAGGACTATCTTTGCATCTGGTAGTGACCGGGTTCGGACGGACTTGGTGGTTTCTCTAGAGGATCTGAGCGGTCCGTTGAACGAATGGGCCTCGACTGGGCCTGCGCTGGCATAATGGGAGATGAGCAATTTTTTGCGATGCATCACCGAGCACTTTCCAGGCTCAACTTGGATTTGGGAGGTATATTCCTTAGTCTCCTCGTGTTTTTCTCATATTTTACTCGACTTCTAATCATTTTTTGTTTTTTTTTTTTTGCAGGTATGGAGCATGGAGTATCTTCAGCTGTCTGTCTCGAATAGAACATGGGTCCCAGACGAGTGGCTGGTAGTTCTCCGATGGGCTTTTTGGTTTCGTCAAAGGAGACTACATGCACACGATCGCATCCACACCCGCTGTTTCTTCGAGCAGATCACTTCACTTAACCAAGTAACCGTCTTCCTTATTCTGCATCCTCTCTTGAAATCCCATTACTTTGCTTATACATTTCTGCTCTTCTAGTCCGACTCTCTACCTTTGCCAATCTTCGCCACAAGCTGGAGGGAGTTGGGGCCTCAGCCCTTACCATGGATTGTCGTCGATGCTTGATCGGATACCCTGATATGTATACCTGGTATCTGGGGGAGCATGCTTGCTTACAGATCCTTTGCGAGCCTCGAGTCCCCACTTTCCCCCCAATCTCCATGCAGACTGTAAAGAACAGGGATGACGTCTCTAAGCCAGATTGTGTGGATTGGCATGTTGAGCAGCTGATCGTGGATGGGGGCGACTACCCATCTTTTGTTGCTGGATACCTAATGCCTTCATTGCTTGTCCCTGCCGGTGGCGGTGAGTCGGTCACAAATGTTGATCCGCCGCAAGGAAGCTCACGTTTCGGGTGGAGATCTGGAGTTCCAATATCGAAGGTGTCTTAGCTTTGGAGGGCCCTCGGTCGGGCCAAAGTGACCATATCGGCCCAGACTGCTCGTATGCAGGCGATGGTGTCTTGCAGTGTCGGGGTCCAGTGTACAGGTTGCTCATCTACGTAGGCAGCCGACATCTTCTGTTGCCCCTCAGCCAGAGATTCAGCCTACAGATCCTGCGACTGATGATTCCGAAGCTACTATTCATGAGACTTCCCCCTAGTCGACAAGCTCAGAAGAAGAAGAGGCGCAGTCGGTGATTGATGGTTTTCTCTCTTTTTTTTTGTTTCGGTTTTTTCCGTGATGTATGCATGTCCTAGACCTATATGCATGATGATTTTTTTCTTTTTGTGAGACTTTTCTATGTACGTTTATGTTTTCTATATGATGCAACCGTGTATGTAATTTTTTTTTAAAGAAAACATTTGAGCCGGGAATTTTGCTGGTATGGTTTGTTTTCTCGAAAATAAGCGTGAGTCTTGAAATCATTCGTCTCCTGTGACGAACCCTCAATAACTGATATGCCTCTGAAACGTTCGATTCCGCTCTACCAATTAACAACTCAATATAATAGTGATGGATTCAACTGCCCAGGAATGCTTCGGCCTAAATAAAATGACCTTTATGACACAATTTTAAACGGATTAAAGCTTTTTTTCGACCCTGTGTAAGGCCTCAAAGTTGGAATTCATCCTCGTGTCAGATTTTGGCCTTTTTTCATCCCTCCATTGAAAATTGCTGACATAGCAAGTTTTTCGGTGCCACGTCAGCTATGTAGGACCAAAGCTATCAGGTCCAACCAAAAAACCAAACCCACTCTAACCTGACGAGTTCGCCCACTCAAATAACCATTTTGTAAATTTTATCCAATTCTAAAATCAATTTTTATTTATATATCAATAATATACCAATTAATTTAAATGATCTACTCTTTATTAATAATATTATTTATCATTTTATCACCTAAAAATTTCTCAACCCATCACGGCTGCAGCATTTTAACCCTAAAAGCTACCAATGAAATCCATTGGAATCAAAAATTGTGTGGCTTTAAACCATAAATCACATGTCAATCTCACACCCATCTCCCTGTTCCCTCTCACATGTCTCTCTGCAACTCACAGTCGCACACAAGAATTGTGTCGTCGTTGTCCGCCGTTCAACCCACCTACACCTTCCTGCAGTATGAGGTTGAGTTCGGGTTTGCCCAAGAAGCCGTCCAAGGACACCACTATCGCCATGGTCGTCGCATCGTCGTGGTAAGACACATCACTTCTGCCCTCTTCCCTCTTCCCTTCTTCCTCTTTCCTCATGTGTTTCATTTCTTTTCAATTGATGCGAAGAATTCTTTAACAAAGTTTTTAATTGGGTTTTGTTTGATGGCTTTGTTCAAGTGTTGATGGCCAGAAAAGAAAAACAAGATATGTGGTGGGCTGGTAGTGTGGCTAATTAAGGAGATAAAGACGAAGGGTATGAAGGAAAAGATGTAGATTGGCTCGATGCTCCCGTTCCCACTTCGTCTTCCACGGCAAGTTCGAGCGGCGGATCTGGATTGAGGATGGCTGCTGCTGCTTTCGATCGAGTGCGTAGAGTAGCGCCTTTGTGGAAGCCGAGCCTGTCTCGCTGTTGTGTGCTCCAGTCGATGAGGGCAGTGCTCATGGCGACGGTGGTTGCCCGTGGCTGTTGCTCCGGCCACCGTCTCTGCGTCACTTTCCTCTTTCTTTGTGGAAGAGATGGATAGAAAAAATAAATAAATAAAAATAAGATTAATATAGAATAAATTCAGATTAATGTAAAAGTAAAGCATACAATTAATAAAAGGGTTGGGGTTGTTCGGGTGGAAGAAACTGGTTGGGTGGAGCAGGGCTGATTTTTTGTTAACATCCCATGAATAATAATAATATGGAAATTTATACATTAATTAAATTTATATTAATAATAAAGCATAGGAGTAATAAAAATATTTTATATTATGGTTTATTATTTCACAGGTAGGCTAAATTTATTATTCAAATTATCAACATATTGCCATTATAATTAAAAATAATAAAATTATAATTTGGGTCCTGGGTCATTCGGGTGGGCTACTGTGTGTGGCATTCGGGTCAGGTTGAACCCTGACATGTGGGACCCAAAAATCTGCTACGTCAGCGAATTTCGCCGGGTTTTGGCCGGAAAACCAAAACAGTCCAATCGGGCCGAACGGAGGGATAAAAATGGCCAAAATCCTACACAAGGATGAAATCCAACTTTGAGGCCTTACAGCGGGACGAAAAAACGCTTTAATCCATTTTAAACTTCATCACCCCTAATCGAACTTTGGTAAAAGAGCAAATATTAACTAACCCGGGCTCATTTTTGAGTTTTTTTTGATAAAAAATTTAAATTTTTTGATAAAAGGCTCATTTTTGAGTTGCCTACATACTAGCGGGAAATCCTAAGTGCTAACTTAAAGAGGCACTTTGTCCAAGAACATCGACTATTGGCACAATGATTGTGAATTTCCTCTTCTTTCGTTTTTCTCTTTTCCTTCTTTTTCCTTTTCTTTCTTTTTTTTTCTTTTTTTTAAATTGTTTTTTGTTGTTGTTTTTTTTTTTTTTTGAAGAAGGATAATCCCACAAGTGAAGCCCCTTGAAACATCTTGGATAGAATTCCTTGCTCATTCTCACTGGATCAGGTCTTCGTAGTTCATTCTTACGATTTCCAAGCTAATTCGACTAAGTATGATAAAGTTTATAATATGCCATATCTATAGAAAAGATGTAGAACCTTTATTTATTGAAGTGATTTCGAAAATAAACAAGAAAATCCTCGAGCGGAGAAACAGGACACTTGACTCGATTCAACGGTTAACAGCTCCTATTCTTTCCACATTAAACCCCATCCCGTGCCTATTCTCCCTCGGATGCACGAGCTTTCTTTGTGGTCCTAGCGGCAGTAACCTCGTTCGGGGTAGTCTTCATGAACTTCACCTACAAGCACATCATCATCATTTTCTGGCCCATTCTTTCTTTCTTCGACTTTCAAGGCATCCTCTTGGTCCGTTTTTTCATCAGTCTACGAACCCCCACTCTCTTCTATAGCTTCCACATAGTCATCGAATTCCTCGGTCACTTGAGTATACTTCTGGTGGAGGATGGCGTGTTTGAAATGAAGTTCCCTTATTATGTCTTCGACTACAATGTATTGCCTCATCATCTCTCGAAATTGCCCAATGATCATTCGGGCGTACTCATCATCAGCCACAATCCCCTGGAGAACCATTGCTTCCAACTTATCCATCATAGTGTGAAGTTGAAGTTGTTCTTCCTTTTCCTTGTGGTGAGTGCGTTCTCCCCATTTTGGTTGCTCGTCCTTTTCTATTGGGGTGTTTTCCGGAGTCACACCTTCATCGTCAACATTCCTAGCACGCTTGCTACAATTCTTGCACATGGTTTACTGTCATGGTTTACTGTCAAATAAGGAAGCGGGAATTCAAGATCTTGTCGGGTTGGTTCAAAAATTAGGCCATTACTAAGAAGAGGTACTGTCTCAAGAAGGTGCGGTATTGGGTTGATTCCCGGCTCTATGCAACAATTTTTTTTTAAAACATGCAATTCTATGTTCGAATTTATGGAGTAAAGAAGACAGATATACATGGTTTTTTCTTGGACAAAGATTATTTAATTGATGGAAGACTTCTCGCAACTGGGGTTAGCACTAATCTTCGACTCATCAAAAACATGGAGATGATACTCTCTTTTCTTCTCTCACCATTACTACATGCATGAAATTTGGATCCACAACAACAAAACACATATGACATATAGACACAGACACATAAACACACGTACCAAGTATTGATCAATCATGCATGAGATGCTCATGGTATGCAGCTGGTTGGGGGCCAAAGGACCGTCGCTAAGGGATAGTTTGGCCTACTCACATGTGGCGTAGTGTGCTGCGTGAGGTCGCAGTCTTATTAACCCCTATCACTGCTAAATGAGAGAAATAGGTTCACTCTAGCCGATAACCCCGTATGACTGTATGTACCGGACTAGGATCCCCATACCCTCTTAAGGTAGAAGTTTCACACATAATTCATGAATGCAGGGCACGCATATGACAAACAAAGAGGCATACAGTAATCAATGATTGCACACAATTTTTTGAACCCCCTAAGTCCCTAGTGGAGTCGCCAACTGTGAGGACCCGACCAAAAATTAATTTGATCCCTCACTACATCAAAGGAGTCGCCACCTGAATTTTGTTAAGGACAAAATTCAGGGAAAAACCTTGACATCCATAACGTGCAGCAACTGGTCATAGCATTCCAAAGATGTAGGATTCGAGGGCTCGTCACAGATGGGAAGGTGTTAGGCACCCATCCGTGTTGGGGCAAAATAGTGTGCAATTGAAGATCCCTGTATGCCTTATGCACAAACAACACAACAGCAGAAACAAAAGCAAAGGCAAAAGCAAAACAAAAAACAAACACATAATTGAGCTTGAGATTCCACCACTAGAACCCGCCTACGTACTCCGGCAACCGGATTCAAAGCTCACGTAGTTCTTACATGGCATCACACAACACAACAAACAATACAGCAACTTCACAACAACATCAATGTTATGTTAGTATAATATGCCCAAAAGCCAATCATGGATGATTATTTGTAGTCATGTATACGTATTAAGGTTATTCCAATAAGTATCGTTTATGAGATAAACGCTTGCACATACTTATAACCCTAGAATATTTCATATTCTTAAATGTCCCTAGTCGATTATTATTACGGATGGGTTGTAATAATAAATTAAGACTAGCGTATGTTGAGAATTGCTTATGTGATATGAATTCTACATACGGGTACAAGTTGGAGAACTTGTGGACTGGACCGACCCACATAAGAACCCTACATGGAACGTTATATGTATGTCATTAGTTGTTCTTATAGATGTATTGTCCTCCGACCTGAGATCGTCAAGGTATCCAACATATGAATCATGTACTTTGATATTATTCCTAGTCATCCGTAACTGGGTGGACATAAGGGTAATCATTGGGTATATGATGATTATGTAGTGGGTTTTGATTGATCAAGAGGGGATTCGTCCAACCCATATAACGGGTATATTATCGGAGTGTTTCTTGATAGAGTTGAACCGTAAATGCATGACCATGCTCGGATTGGGTGATATGGTGATACCACGGGTATCCGTTTTATACAGTTAACTCGGGGATCAAGAAACATAGATTAAACATATACGAGATTGACATATTCCATGTCTCGTGTTTGATCTAGATAATGGGCCGAAAGGACGATGACATGTTCCGAGGCATAGACAATCAGTACTGATCTTGTCGTTCGGGTAGCAATGATGTGTTGCTAGACGCCGCTCTTTGCTTATAATTGTAAAATGAGTTTTTACAATTATTGTCGGACGTTACAAGTGCCTACAGGGTCACACACATAGAACCGTTGATTCGAGCAGATGGTTGAACCGTGGTTGGACCATGGTTGAACCAAGGTCGTTTTTGGGTGGTTGGTTTGCTGAATATCAGCATAATTGAGCCCCTTTAAGTGCTGTGATGAGTTGGTTTGTTTTGTGCTTTAGTGGGTAACATGATTATGTGGATGCATTATCATAATGCTACTTTTGGTCCACCATGTTTGCCATTAGGCCAAGGCTTTTGTTGAGTGGGTTTAGTGTGTAATGATTAGATCATTCCCTCCCCACTCTCACGTTTTGCTTCTACAAAATTCAGAGAAAACACCACACACACCTCTTCTTCATTCTTTGTGAAAGAAAGAAGATAACCATACACACAAACACCACAAGGTTGTTGCTTCCGGTTTACTCTTGCTAGCACATCAGTTCGGGAGTACTCGAGGTTTGATTCGTAGGACGATTTCAAGCCAATCACGGTTCGTGTGGATACTGTAGAGGAGCCAGGCCGTTGTCTTGCTCTTGCTGATTCCGTCCAGCATTTAGGTGAAAGACCCTAATACTACAGGTACGAAAATTTTGTTATACGGTTTATGCATGCTTCACTTGGTTCTTGGTTGAGTTTCCTTGTTTCCGCTGCATATTGTGCTTGTTATGCGTGTCATAATAGCTCTAGGGAAACTTACAGTGGTAGCGGAGCCTCTTGTGAAGCTCTAAACCGGATTTATGTGCATATGTTGATATGTTCATGCATATATATATGATATGTTATATGTGATGTAGCATGATCATTATATGTTGATTTCAATTGTATATGTGATATATATGTTGTTGTTGGATGTGTCAAAAGTGTTTTGACAACATGAACTTGATTGGTATGTGATATCAATCAAGGAGTT
>JAKUCV010003982.1:73981-112524 GCA_028386065.3 Turnera subulata | reverse complement strand
CGGAGGTCGGTCATGACCCCCACAAATTGGTTTGTCAATTTGCGGGGGGTGCAGCAGAGGTCACCTTAACGACCCCCGCAAATTGTTTGTGGGAGTGGTAACAGCGGGGGTTTTTGAAACCTCCGCAAATTGCAGCAAAGTCAATTTGCGGGGGTCAAAACCTCCGCAAATTGTATAAAAAAACCCCCGGAATTTCCACTTTTTTTTGTAGTGTCTACATATTAACGGCAAAAATAAGATACCATTGGTAATTTCTCCCTCCGACCAGACAAGTTAAAAGACTGTAATTATACGTCTGTAACAAAAAAAAAAGGCATTAGTATATAATATATAGTGGTAATGTACATGTATATAATGTGATTGCTTCGACAAAAAAGGAAAACACATCATCATTCTTCATTTGGATATTAACGAACGGCTCCACTTAATGTATCACACTATTCATCGATGTGTTATTTTTTGGATTGGTGAATCAATTTGCAACCTCAGACGTTTTATTTTAATCGTGGGATTGTAGATTATGTAATACTGCGATTATGTTGCATGAAGTTAACATTGAGATCGGGATGTTATGCTTGATTGCAATTTTTTGTTCTCTTATTATCATGTTATATTCAATGGTACACTTGCAACAACTTGTCAACATGAAAGGCAAATTTATCAAAAGGAAAAAACAACATAAAAAGCAAACAAGCAATGTATTTACACAAAGTCCATCTGAATTGATTGATGATGCGTCATATTAATGAAATTCTTCATATCTCTCGACAGTTTTTTTCCTCAGCGATTAAGAGAATTCTAAAAGTAGTCCGTCCACTAAAACTAAACTTTCACAAACGTAATCAAAGGCAATTTAATCCTTGTCCGTTTCTCAATTCCGACGAAACACGTAAATTACCATAAAACCCAGAAAACCAGAAAACAATCTACTAAATCTGCGGGTATGAATAACAATCTTCTTTATCCGGAGGTGAACAATAATTATGTTTGATTTCCTTGATTGTGTCCATTTTGTAGTGCAAGGTCGTTTTCATTAGGCTCCGCGCGCTTCGTCCCTTGCCCCACGACGTCGTATAGCGGAAGCGCACTCCAAAAAATTATAGTTGGTGAGAGCTATAATGCACCGGGGGTGACTCTTAAACGCAGCCGGGACCGTAACTGCCAAGTAGTTCGTAGCTCTTAAATTTAGCAGAGATTTCGTGACAAGTGGCTATAATGCACCGAACCAACTCCATCTGCCACTTTGCGTGGCAGTCATTTGCTACCACCGTGCCACGTGTTGTTCAGTACTGCACCATTCCCATCAAAATCCTGCTCCACATCCATCGATATTGCGCGCCGATATATCGTACTACTACTGCCAAAGGAGAGGGTAAATTCACCCAAAATATTAATTTTTCCTTCTCTATTTTTCATATGCACTTGGCACGTAAAACTATTTTGATTTGATTACGAGACCATCCTTTACTCCTTTTTCGTTTTTTTTTTTCATTACATCGTTGTTGATCACGATTGATTCATTAAAAAAGAGCACCAAACGACGTTAATAGACACGTAGGGTTCAACTAAAACATGTAATAGAAAACACAAAAAATTGTCCATCTAGCTAGTTTTATGAGAGTGTAGATATTAGCATAAGATTCTGTTTGGGTGGGAAATTGTAACAAGCCTATGTTTTTCAACTCCTGCTAGAATGTCATTGAGATTCAGGTTGTTTCTTTCTCTTATTTTAGTATGCTAACTGCGGGCACAATTAACCAAAATTGTGGGCGAGAAGAAGTATTGAACTCTTGCTAGAATCTTTTCAAGATTCAGGTTGTTTCTTTCTCTTATTTTAGTGTGCGCACTGCGGGCACAATTAACCAAAATTGTGGGCTAGTACAATAATTTAATTTATTACTACTTCTCTTTTTCCAGCGTTCTCTGAAAATCACGAGATACGTGACACTCGTTTACTCGAAAAAATCCCAGGGGTACCCAGCAGCAGACACTAAACAGTGGGTCTCAACATCCGGAAAGCAATTATATCATGACAGTACTGTAACCGTTGTTATCCACCAGATCTACAGCGGAGACCATCATCAACGGTGGATATAACGCCTTCACCATAAATGGTCACATCAAAACATCAAATGCACTATTCCAATCTCGTTCCTTTTTAACCATTGTGGGGGAAAGAGATGGCGGTAGATTTATCAACCCAACCACAGTTACCCCGAACCCAACCACGGTTAAAACCAGCAGTTTATATTCTCAGTAACCCACAACTTCCCCTTCCTGCACCACTCTCAAAACACCACTGATAAATGTCCCAAAAATGATGATGATCGGAGATACCCATCACAATCCCCATCGCCCAAATCCAACCGTCCAAATCCAAATCCCTTCATGGGACCCATACGAGGAGCCGACGTCACCGCCGTTTCGATCCCCATTCTCCTCCTCCTCCTCCTCCTCGTCGCATTTCCTTGACTCCTTGACGGCGCTGCACCGTTACCTCCCGTCTAACGACGACTCCCTGGAACTAGACCCTGACCTTGATCTCCCCGTCGACGCCTTCTCGTGCGATCACTTCCGCATGTACGAGTTCAAGGTCCGCCGTTGCGCGCGTGGCCGGTCACATGACTGGACGGAGTGCCCGTACGCTCATCCCGGCGAGAAGGCCCGCCGCCGCGACCCGCGGAAGTACCATTACTCCGGCACGGCCTGCCCGGAGTTCCGCAAAGGCGGGTGCAGGAAGGGCGACGGGTGCGAGTACGCGCACGGCGTCTTCGAGTGCTGGCTCCACCCGGCCAGGTACCGTACCCAGCCATGCAAGGACGGCCCGGCTTGTCGCCGCCGTGTTTGCTTCTTCGCTCACACTCCCGACCAGCTTCGTATTCTGCCCCAGCATAATAGCCCAAGGGTAAATGGATCCGGGTTCAGCGAGTTCGAGTACGGGTCGCCGGCGAGGCATCACCTTGTCTCCTCCCCCACCTCGATTTTGGCTTCTCCGCCATTATCGCCGCCGTCGGATTCTCCACCAATGTCGCCGAGCAGTCCTCAGGTGGTGAGCGAGCTAATGGCTTCCATGCGGGCTTTGCAGCTTGGGAAGATGAAGATGGCTCCAGGCTGTGGTTCGTGGGGTACCATGCAAAGTGGAACCAGGTTCGGGTCGCCTCGTGGAGCATCCTTGCTTCGACCCGAGTTCTCTAGCCTGCCTTCTACCCCTACTCGGGTGACTCGTTCAGGACTCGGTCAGATGGATTTCTGGGATGGGGGTTTCGAGGAGGAACCTGCAATGGAAAGAGTGGAGTCTGGAAGGGACTTGAGGGCGAAGATTTATGCGAAGCTAAGCAAGGAGAACTCGCTGGACCGAACCGGCTCCGGGGTCTCGGCGCCGGATCTCGGGTGGGTTTCTGAGTTGGTAAAGTGAAAGGTGAAACTTGGGTCTTTGTTGCTTTTGGTTGTTTTGCTAATGGGGATTTCGTCATCTCGTCTCCTGGGATTCTGCTCTCTAACTTTTGTGAATATATGATGTTGAACTTGGTAATTGTTGCTCTTTTGGTGTATATAGTCGATGGGGGAGAGGGATCGCAATGTCAGTACTCTCCGTTTTGTGGGTAAAGAAAAAGAAAAGAAAATTGGAAGTTTTTGTGTACAGACCAGAAGGATTCTCTTAGGACTGCCGGAGAACTGGGTTGCCGGTTTGTTTATCATCAATTTGTCCATGAATTTGTACTCTTTACTTCTTTTGGATCATTTTGTCTAATCTGTATCGGATAAATCTCTGTAAGTTTTCATGTCTATGGCGACTCAATGTTAATGTACATGTTCAACTATCTTGTTATGCCTTACACTCTTAACCCTAATATGTTGTCCCGGCTCATGCAATTTGATTGCTCTGGAGTTTGAGCCTTAGATACCAGAACTTGATAAATCTTGTGAAGTCTTGCGTTAGTGGCCTGTATTTGGACAATTGATCTTGTGGTCGGTAGAAAACACTCAAAAAGTAATGATTTGTCCTTAGTCTGGATCCTTGAGAGGCTTTATCAAGCATCCACACTCCATCGATGAAGAAATTGATGAGATAAGAACCCATTAGGCTTTCACGCGATTTTTACTTTGTCAACAATTATAATTTCCAGTTGTTATCGGACTAGACGTGCCATTGTTTGTTTACTAGTAGTATGTGCTGGTTTTATGATGGTTTTGTAACATCATGATCACTTGCAAGCAACTCATCATAAAAAAAGCAATATTAAGTGGTGGATTACTTGAATTTTTTGGAGTATCTACCTTGTTAAAGTAGTAAATAAACCTGACAAAAAAAAAAGTGTAGTGAATAAACAACCATATCTGACCACCTCCAATCAGATTCGATACGTGACGTGGATGGGAAAACAGATAAGCCCGTCCTTATCTCCCGAAAATCTTTTAGTTTATCTGCTTTGCGCCACTTGTAATTGACCAACTTACATATTAATTTATATACCGTGATGTGAAAGTTTCGATGGGACTGGATATGGTCAAGAGAGGACCTAACAGAGCAGGGCCCACCCAAAAAAATCTGGGTACTCTCTAACTAGTTGCCCTTTTTCCAGGGAAAATAAATGGGACGGTGGGTCTGAGAGAGAATTTAACGTGTGGCAACGAGTCTCGTTCCATTACTTGCATCCTCTAACAGTAGGAATCGAGTACGAACGAGCAAGTGGTTTTTTTTTTTGTGCTAGTAGGTAGAGTATTGAGGCCACTACCATACCAGTCTCTTCCCCTGGACGCGTGGGATAATTATCACCAGCATAATTTTTTATACATCTGTTCTTATTTAAATTCGAAACCTGAGCCTTAAAATTTGAAGAAAATATTGTACGTTTTACCACTACAATCCATCCTAGTTGGTAACAACCAGCATGTTATTCTTGGAGTCTTGGCCTATATAACAAGAAAAAGTAAAAACAGAAAAAAAAAATAGTAGGAGATTTGAGTTGCTATTAAAATTTTTTGTTGAAAAAACTTTACAAAAATACGATATTCTATATTTTTTTTTTGAAAAAGCTTAACAATAATTTTTTGTCGGGGTTTTAATTATATTTTATTATTAAATTCACATTATGTTGTACCTTGATTTGATTAAGTTCGATAAAGTTGGATCTACCTATTTCCTGCTTTTGCTACCCTTGCCGACAGCCACCGCCTCGGCCATAAAGATTAGTCCAATTTCTCTCCAGAAACAAGCCTAAAAGGCCCACTTAGTCTAATGGGCCCTAGACTTTTTCAGGTAGTTCATGAATCACTCTAATAACCCCAACCGGAATATACAAGGGGCGGAGTTTAACTATATTCGGCCTATCGTTCAAAAAAAAAAAAAAAACTATATTCGGCCGAATGTAGTGTGTGTTATTTTTCTCCTTTAAATAGGCCCACATATGAAAAGTAGAAATCTAATAGGCCCGTATGTTTCTAATAAACAGATTCGAAAAAGCCGAGAAGCTTTTCCAATTGGTGTTTTTTTTGGGTTATATTGAGAATCCTAATCCAATTGGTGTTTCCAACTTTGATTGAAAACGAAAATGATGCTAAGGCAGAGGAAGTTTTGCACATACTTTTTCAGAGCCGAAGAGATCTTGTTTCATGTACTTGACAATGAATTCAGTATTCGACACACTGTATTCAAAACTATAAGCTCCTTGTCAGATATAACAAAATATAGTCAACTAATGATAAAACCTGCAATCAGCCTCTAGCATTTTCGGTGGCAAGAAAACAATCTTTAAGCAAAGAATATAGCTCCAGTTTCATTACTAAATAGATACGTACAGTACCCAAGAAACTGAAATTCAGCTGCCAACGGAAAGAAACTATAAACGACCCTTTTGCATTGTTAACAAGTAGCCTGTAAAATTAAAAAACAAGTAGAGCTAAATATATATATCGTGCTGTTACTTGAACCTAGTTCCACGAAGCCTTGGTGATGGTTTTGGGATGAGCTAATGGACTGGACTTGAGACTAGTTGCTTCAATGTTCTGTCTGATTTTAGACATCTTTAATTGATCACATACAAATTGCAACTTCTTCAGTCTTAAGTAGTGAGGCACCACAGACTTTTTTTGTCGGAAGATGCTTTCGGTACTGAAAGTGTTGTGCCCATACATATGTTAGTCAATAAGTGGTTATTATGATATGTGATAAATGACAGGCCCCTCCTTAAATCATGTAACAACTTCTTAGTTAATATACGCTTCGGTACATAAATTCTGAACACAGGGCACTACTCTTTTCTCTCTGCTACCTCGCATTGTATCAGTATATTACACGGAAGGCAGGTTCTCAACGATGGACTTTATATCAGCTTCATGCCGTTGCAAAGCTGCTTTCTCATGTCAGCACTGTTAATCGAATACCGCATTTCGTTTTTTAATTTTTAAACGTTTGGAAGAAAGCAATTCGAGAATTGAAATAGCCTTGACTTGGCGGTGAAAGGCTACACTTTCAAACCCAAAAAGGATGCCACCAAAAAAGAACTAGTACTTTGATAAAAAAAAAAAAAAAAGAACTAGTACTTGGCTAAATGGCTAGTAATTGCGCAGATACTGCCAAAATGGGGAAGGGTAGTTCTCTCTATGGTTGTTTTTGTTCTGCGCTGTTTCCAGTCTGCTACCAAAAATAAGAAACTAACAAACCGAGTTGGTGGAGCCTCCGAATTCTTCTTTTCTAGTGAGGGTTTATATAATCACTTCAAATATGACAATCACGGATCACATCATGCATTTTCTAAATTTACTATACACCCATTATTTAAATTTACAAACTGTATTGCAAAATAAGTGATATATTTATCTTAGTAAAACCACGAGATTTGAGAGTCAAAGATACAGAATCACATATTCACATGGTTAAACGCATCCACACACAACATTAGAATTTTCTTCAAGTAAATTCCTCTGTCCTGTTATAATTAGTCAACATGTTACACATCAACAACATTAATGTGTCTCTTGACTGCGTCCCGTAGCCTCTGGTGTGTATCTGGTTGGGGGCCCTATTATTTGAGCTACTATTGTCTTAACAGACAAGAAACAAAGGAGACTAAAGAATAGAAAAAGAATAGTTCAAGAACCCTTTAAAAAGAACAAGTCACGCAAAGTCAAGAAGCTCTCTGAAAGGTGCCGTGCCACCACTAGCTAGGGACCAACTTTATAAACACTTCCCAGCAGACAGTAGCTATAGCCCACTGTTTTCTCTCTGCCTAGATACTGCCATCAACAAAGCCTTTGCGTGCCTAAATTTTCCTTCTCTACTCCTCCCGGCCTCTCATCCATCCATTAGCTGATCAGTAACTGTAATATTTTCCTCCAAAGCCTTGGTTTATAAGCTTGTAGGGCCACGGTGAAAATAATTGGAGACAGAATGGGAAGAGCTCCATGCTGTGACAAAGCAAATGTGAAAAGAGGGCCATGGTCTCCTGATGAAGATGCCACCCTGAAACGCTACCTTGAGGCTCATGGCACTGGCGGTAACTGGATTGCTTTGCCCCAGAAAGCGGGTCTCTCTCCTCTATCTCCAACTCTGTCTCTCTCTCTCTCTCTCACACACACACACACGATTATAAAACATTGTGTTAATGCTTATAGTACACTGATAAGTTAGTGTGTGTTTTTTGAGTGTTGTCTTTTGTACCTAGTGGAGCAAAACTAGTGATTACCCATCTCAGTGCAATGAAGATTTATGAAATATAGATCACCTTTGTTGTTCTTCTTCTCTTTTTGGTCGATCACATTTGTTCTTCCAGCCTCAAGATACATAAAAGTAAATTATAGAATTTAAGTCCACGTTAAGGGGGTTATTTGTATAAATTAAACCTAGTTGTGATATGTGGCCTAGAAATTAATAAAATAATTTTTTTAGTCTTAGTACTCGTTTCTTGCACCGGTGCTATATGCTATTTGTTTTGGCAGTTTCCTACCTCCTACCGGTTAGTTGATGAAAAGAAGTTTGACTGTTTGAAGTGTCCTGTTGGTTCCAGCGACAAAGTTTTGCAGTACCACTCTGATCATAATATGCGTACTGTAATTTTGTTAGGAAAAAGTAGACTTTGACTTCCTTTTCCAATGAGCTTTGTTTCAGTTCAGCCTTTTGCACAATATTTCTGCTTCAGATCAGTACAGGACTCAGTACCATTAATATACTCAAATTAAATAAATTGTTATTGGCAAAAGTCTTGGTAGTCCTCGTACATTTTTCCAAAGATTAAACATAACACAAACTCTTTAATAACATTTATCGGTTAATTTTAAAATTCGTTTGTTTCTCCAAATGTCGATTGAATTTCTACCCAAACAAGGGTAAATGTCAGGTTTAGCTCAAGCTTTATAAGTTTTACTCTTATCTTTCTCAGGTCTTAAGCGATGTGGCAAAAGTTGCCGTCTGCGGTGGCTCAATTATCTCAGGCCAAATATTAAACATGGAGGCTTCACTGAAGAGGAAGACGACATCATATGCACTCTCTATAGTCAACTGGGAAGCAGGCAAGCCGTAGTCCAATTTCCCATTTTTTTATAGATGCTTTGTTCCTGACCGTACAACAAACTACTAATTATTATGCTAATTGGCTGTCTACCTACATTTCTAAATTGAAGTGTCATTTGTTAGCTAATTAAAGAAAAGCTGCTTGGTATTGTTAACATTTCTATGATAATTAATTTACATGTCATGCTAATTTTCCCATTTCTTATGTCGGTTAGGTGGTCTCTCATAGCTTCTCAACTGCCTGGAAGAACCGACAATGATGTGAAAAACTACTGGAACACCAAGTTAAAGAAGAAACATCATGCAGGAAAAACCAGCTCCTCAATGACTAATGCCACTAACAGTAATGTTCTCCTTACTAATGGCAACAATCCTGCCCTCCCTTGCTCCTCACCTTCGCTCCAATACTGTGACCCAAAAGCTGTTGCCACAAGTGTTGCCTTATCGGATTTTTCACAAACTAGAGCTACAGGAACATTGCCTACATTCTCTGATATTGGTTATGAACCTCTTAGCTCACAAAGCTTGAGTTTGAGCCCATTTGATCAGTTCTCTTTTCCTGGTGTCATGGAAGTGTCGGAATTCGGTACGAGTAGGATGAATAATCACATTGTTTCTTCTTCTGAAGAAGCCTCAAGCATTTCAGATTCTTCCTTCACAATGGATAGCAAGTATCTTTCTTTGCCGGGTAATGGTGGTCTTGAAGACGGGATATTGATGGGTTCACAGTATGATTTTGCACCTAATATTGCTTTTAGTTGCTACTTACCCGAACTGGGTTATGTTAGGCCGCAAGTTCTGGACCAAGATGTCATGAGTAATCAATATTGAGCAAAGCCCACTTGAAAATAGATATTAACGTACGGATGTTATAACTAGATGGAGTTAATTTCTGATGATAATGACAGGTATCAATTTCATTAAGTAGATGAACTTGTGCTTTCGCATGCAAAACGCACAAAGTAGCAGCTTATTTTGTAAGTTATAGGCACAGATGGTATGTGTTCTCGGAAATATATATGCTTATTAGGTTTTTAGGCTTATAAAGTATATGTTCTCTAGAAATGGACCTTTATTTCTGTAGCCAGCTGACTTGAAGATGTATGCATATTGTAACAGCAAGAAGACATGACCTAGCTCTATATCTTATAATTATATATGAACATTTGCTCCTTTTAAATCTCTTTTTCTGTCGGGCTATAACATAGAACTGTCAGCTTGGATTATTCAGCATTTGGTTTTACTTTATCAAAGATGGAACGTGAGGGATGGCATCAGCAGGTGTGAAATGCTCATTCCTGTCTAGTTAATCAGAGGTCATGAAAGTTGCATGGGATTCTGGCCTATTCAAAGCTCAATATGTCTACTTCAGAACTGTAACCGTAAAAGATTCCCGCTCACTTTCTTGTGAAGTTGCCTTTGAATAGTTATTTGCTGCATCGATCATCATGTCTGGTACAGTATATATTGCCAAGTCTTCAAAGATGAGATCGTTTTCAAGCATCATTATATAATACAAAGTCAATTAGTTGATTCCAAAACCATATAAACCGACAAAAGAAAGAATATATATAGACAATAGATATATAGATATATATTCTATGTACATAGAGACTGAAAAATTAAGCTAAAGGTTGGGCTGCTACTTGGAGCTTTTTATATCCAAAATCTGCATATGCAAACTGAACTACATATGCATCTCCGTATGAAAAAAAAAAAAAAAAGAAAAGGACTCTGAATAGCATAACCTCTCTCTCGTGTAAATCCCATAGAATAAAATACATACCTATGGCCTTCGTTTTCTTCTATCTGCTATAATTTTTGGTGCTACCTGTTTAAAAAAACAGCAACTATTGTAACCTTAATTTTGATTTTTTTGGGTTACAGCACGTTAATTTATATAGTGAATATTGTTGGTTTGTTCTAGGCAACCCATTACTGATTAGTATTCCTCAAAATGAAAGCTAGCTAGGAGAAATTACCTAGATCCGACTATATAAGTCGACTTATATATGCATGGTGCACCCGGCAGGAAAAGGCTCTAAATAATCAATCACTTGTGGTAGAGTACCCGAAGAAAATAAATTTAGGGGTAGTGAAAGAATGGTCTAGGTCTATCCAATTAAACTAAACATAGGATTTTCTGTAAATAAAAAAGCCATGATCTCTACTTACACGGTTAACGTACATTGAAGCTTATCTGTTGTAACATTTAAGTGTACGTAGTCATGGGCGGCCGAAGCCATATATATGTGTGGCCTACATGACTCTAGGATTCTTGACTATGGTTATTCAATTTTAAACAGACAAGTAACTTTCAAAAGAATTTTATATCCAAAACTTTTTTTTTTGTCGCGAACATAAGAATATTTTATATCCAAAACTCTCTATGGCAATATATAGCATAGGTAACATCTGGGGATTTCTTAATTTGAATGCCCCCTGAACTGGCCAGACACACATTGTTCCATCCTATGTTTGCATTAGGCTTGAAGACGTCGCATCATAATTTCCTTCATCGAGTTCTTGGTGGCATCACATGGGACCGAATATTCTCTCTCACAATCATTTTAGAAGACAACACATGTATGAACACCCACGCTATATGTTAATATGATGCACATTAACAAAAATTAACTTTCCACCTCGCAAATTGAATCTTCGATCATCCAACGTCGCCCACCAATTCCACTTTTCAATTTTCACATTATGCCTCAAGATTTACATATGATTGTGATTAACAACCTGTTACTTCGATCCTAATTATATTACTTCTCATCTATTCAATCAGTTTAAATATTTCCTTTACCACGTCTAAGAGCAGGATTGTTAAGAACTAGTATTTTTATCACAATAAACTACAGAGATTCAATTTAAAAATTAATACGATCGAATCTAATTGTTGGCTAGTTCCAAATATATATGGAACAAATTATCTAGTCATAAGTCAAAAGTGCAAAGTAAAACTATACATTGGAAACGGCCAGAGATACTCCTGGTTGATTATATTACATGCACCTCAATTAACGTCAGTGTTCTGTAATTTTTTCCAATGAGTCATTTTCATTTTTTGCCTCTATAATAGAGTCTGTTCAAGTCAATGCATGGATAATCTTAGCAAAGGACAACAATTTGATTTAATTGCTTATCTTAAAGAACAAATAAACCAAAGTTCCACCTCAATATATAAATTATGAAGTGGAAATAGTGATGGTCCCGGCCTTTGATTTTCGTCGGGTTACGATAAGAGAATCTTATCAATTTGCATACTTCATGGCAAATCATGCTTTTGCTGGATAGAGCGCTCGACGTCCAAGTTTCGCTTACCCTTTCACATTGACCCTTTCCACTTGATCAGCATATTATAATGAAATTTTAGCATATTTTTCTTTGTCAAGCTGGGGCTTGGTCCCAGTGGTTCCTAACACTGTATAATCTATTATCCAATGCATGAGTTCAGACGGAAAAAATGCAAGACATATTATAAGTCTTTTTATTCCTTGATTCCACAATTTTGCCTAGTTAACTTCGATCCAACCCGAAACAGGGGATGAGTCTTCCAGTCGAGATTGATTTTTCTACGTATAAAATGATTTAAATTAGAGATATAGTGCTACTGATGAGTTATTTATAATTTTGAGTATTAATATTAACTACAAATAACAAATAAAACGTAATATTTTATTTATGCTTTAAATTTCAGTTCTGAGATCATAACAAGGGGCAGGTCCAGCCATATACGCACAAGCTATGTGGCGGAAGCTATTCATGGACTCAGAAGTAGCGAACAGGTAATAAACCTATGTAAGGCCACTTCCCAATATGGGAAGCCCATGTCCCCAACCAAGAGTCCAGATCTCAGCACATCACATTTCGTTTTAGACCTTCGAGCAAGAAGTACACCTATTGGTGTAATATTACGTTCATATTCTATTTTTTTTTTCATTTTTTCACTTTGTTGAATTTTTTTTGCCAACTTATGGAAATATTTAAGTTGATACTTCGAATTGGGAAACCTGACTTATGTTTTCCATTTTGTGGAGTATCACCAATTTTCTTGGTTTGAGGACAGCGGCCTCCGCTACCTGAGCCATTCCAACAGCAATCTTAGCTCATTCTTCCCCTTAATAAAAAATTGAACGATGTTTAAGTTTTAATACAGTATCTTTTCTTACAAAAAAAAAATAGTTATCATTGATCTCACAAACAAAAATAATTGACGGAGGGCTTTAATATAATTTTTATTTTTGTTCGAAAAGGGCTTTAATATATATATTGATATGTTGAAGCTCGAATATTGTTATTTTATGTGGACCACCAATTGAACAGAAACTATATGACCCCAGTCAAATTGATGTACCTAGGACGTATATATAGATGGTCTTCGTTTGAAGGATAACAAATTTAAATTCCACGTCTAATTTAATATATGGCAATTATTGGCGGAGAAAACTAAGAAGCCTGTTTATATTCACATGTCTTAAAGGCACAGCACCAAAAACATAAAGTCTTGTAAGCAAGCTCGGATAGCTTATCCAAAAAAAAAAGTTGTATAAACAATAACAAACGCAAAAGGATAATTGGAAAACCACCAGCCATAAAGTGTCAGCAATTGCCTTATAGAAATGCCTTCTGCTCTTCAATTCAGATTTCGCAGCAATATTGTCTGCCAGAGTATTATTGGCCAAGGACATCAAATGGAACAAGGCCGGCCTAATTAATATGCTTCTGAAAGTGAATGTTTAGCAAGTAGCAAGCAGCACTACTGGACTTGCTTATATAAGTAGTAGTATACAGCTGAACTCTAAACTGCAAGCAGCTAAAAGTTGTTCATAATTCAATCCAACACAGAGGTTTCATGGCCAATACAGGACTGTTTTCTATTCTATACGCTGTACTTGTTGCAGCATTTGTGATACGGTGCTATGGCAGTGATAGGAAGGTAGAATTCATTTGCAAAGCCATGATTTTTGCATGTTTTTTCAAGCCTCACTTCTTATCTTTTTCACAACATTGTATATTGTGCTCTTGTTGTGTAGGTCCATATCGTATACATGGGAGATCGTCCTAAGGGGGGATTTTCTGCTGCCTCAATGCATCACTCCATGCTAGAAAGTGTCCTTGGAAGGTTAAATTATGTCCATCAATCTTAAACATTTTATAACACGTGAATAATCTAGTCGGTTAAAAAATTCTGCAAAGTACAAGAAAGATACTAGTTTACTAGTTTACTGCGACTCCAATAGAAAACAAAATATGCTCCATTGTAGCATCATGACAGTGTCATGAGTAACAAATAACAACAATGCGGCCGGTGGCCAACAAGTGAACTTTTTCTTATTAATTGTCAGATTGAAACATAAATCCACAGTTTACATCTTTCTGCTGCCCTTAATATTTAAGCGCCCGTTAGTATCAAAAAAATATTTAAGCGCCCGTTAAGATTATATAATTTACACGTACTTTGAAACAATATGTCAGTTGGTGATGGCTTATGCATCAGTTATTATGAGTCTTTTTGTGGTTTAAATTCAAGTAGTCGACCCTTTGGAAAGTGTAGCTCATGTTCGTTGCTTAGCGATTTAACTCTTAATCTCTGGAGGCACTTGCTTTTGCACAATCTAAGCATTGATTTGTTTGCAATTGCAGTGCAACATTAGCAAAAGACTCCATTGTCTATAGTTACGGGAGGACATTCAATGGATTTGCAGCCAAGTTATCAGATGAAGAAGTTGAAACATTCTCAGGTTATAATTGATCAACAGGAGTGGTACTTCGGGAGTATAAAATCTAGAATCTATAAGCTTGTTTTAAACTAACTCGAACCAACGTTCTATGCAGAAATGGATGGTGTGATTTCGGTGTTCCCAAATCGTATACTGCAGCTTCATACTACAAGGTCATGGGACTTCATGGGTTTTTCCTCCAAAAGCAAACTTGGAGCATCTCAAGAAGGAGATGTCATTGTTGGCCTTTTGGACACAGGTTTTAATTATTATATATATATACTGATCATTTACATGATTAAAAAAATAAGGCAACATATAAGCTAATGAGAAGCTTTTCCATGTTTGCACACTTTATGTAGGAATCTGGCCAGAATCTGAAAGTTTTAATGATGAAGGAATGAGTCCTCCACCTGCAAAATGGAAAGGAAAATGTGTAGGTGCCAACTTCACCTGTAACAAGTGAGCTATCTTTCTCCCCTTTAGCCAGGACGTGATACTATATATATACAGCATGAAACTATAAAAATTAGGCACAGAATCAATGATGATTCGGGTTCTTTAGAATCAAATGATGTGATATTTGAAATTGCAGCAAGATCATTGGCGCTCGATACTATGCTACTGATGGTGACGACTACTTTGATGACTCTGACATTCGATCCCCTAGAGACAGTGAGGGGCATGGAACTCATACTTCTTCAACAGCAGCGGGGCGGGAGGTGGCAGGAGTAAGCTACTTGGGGTTAGCCGAAGGAATTGCACGAGGGGCAGTTCCAAATGCAAGGATAGCCATGTACAAAGTTTGCTGGTCTTATGGATGTACTGATGCAGATATCCTAGCAGCATTTGATGATGCCATAGCTGATGGTGTAGACATTCTATCCGTGTCCCTTGGTTCTTACTTGCGGTCGCCATTCTTTGAAGACACCATTGCCATTGGTTCCTTCCATGCCATGAAGCATGGGATATTGACATCTAACTCTGCAGGAAATTCTGGACCCCATCCTTATTCGGTCTGCAATGTTGCACCCTGGACGCTTACTGTGGCAGCAAGCACTATTGACAGGAAATTTGTTGCTCAAATTGTGCTAGGGAATGGACAAGTGCTCACTGTAAGCTTAATTAATATGGTTGTGATTTCACACTCGCACTTTCTAACTGAACGATATAACCATTTCACTGATGCCATTTCCATTTTTGCCACCTTGAATGACACAAAAGGGACTCTCCATCAATAACTTTGAACTCAATGGAACCTCGTATCCATTGATTTATGGTGGAGATGCGGCCAACTACTCAAGTGGTTCCGACCCAGAACTTGCAGCTAGGTGCTATGGTGGAAACTTGAATTCATATAAAGTGTCAGGAAAGATTGTCTTCTGCAAATACATGGACGATGGTTTTGGGGTTCGAACGGCTGGTGGTTTGGGTATGATAATGGTTGATGCTTATTCATCCTTCACAGATGTTGCTTTCAGTTTTTCCTTGCCAGCAACAGCAATCAGCGTAGGAGATGGTCAAAAAGTTTTGGATTACATAAGATCAACAAAGTAAGCTCTGTGACCAATTTGTTAATTTAACTGCATTTTCATGTTCATATCAAAACAAAGTGTTATGAGTTTGTAACTTGGCCATTTTACTGAACATTCCCTGCCATAACAAAAATTCCTGGTCTTTTCAGCAATCCATTTGGGACTATCATGGTTAGCGATCCTTGGAAGGATACCATGGCACCTTCAGTTGTATCCTTTTCTTCCAGAGGACCAAACCTTATTAATCCAGATATTCTAAAGGTATAAGGACAACCAAATGCTTAAACATATCAGCCTTTTTTTATTTGGTTTCTGTACAAGTCTTTAAAAATTTTACTGGTCCAATACAGCCTGATCTTACTGCCCCTGGAGTGGACATCCTCGCTGCCTGGTCTCCGGTGGCACCACCATCCATTGATTATGAAGACCCCAGAAAGGTGAACTTCAATATAATCTCCGGCACATCCATGTCTGCACCACACGCTAGTGGTGCTGCTGCCTATGTCAAGGCCGCCCACCCCAGTTGGTCTCCTGCTGCCGTTAAATCTGCCCTTATGACAACATGTGAGGAAATGTTACAACTTTAGTCTATAATCACAGTACATATAATTAATCACCCATTCTGATTCCTTTTGTCTTAATGTAAAGCTACTCCTATTGACCCGAGGAAACACAACGACTTAGAGTTTGCTTATGGCTCTGGCCACCTCAATCCGGCACAGGCAATCGATCCCGGCCTTGTGTATGACGCATCAGAAATGGACTACATCAACTTCCTGTGCAAGCAAGGTTACAATACTACCACCGTAAGGATGATCACTGGCTCCAACCACAGTGTCTGCCACAGCACTAAGCCTGGAAGAGCCTGGGATCTTAACTACCCTTCATTTGCTGTGGCTGTGGAAGATGGGAAGCCAATTACTGCAGTCTTCGCCAGGACAGTTACCAATCTTGGCTCTCCAAACTCAACCTACACTGTTAAGGTGTACAAGCCTGCAGGGTCTGTTAGTGTCACAGTGAAGCCTTCCGTTCTTGCATTCTCTTCCACTGACGAGAAGAAGACTTTCACAGTGAAGGTCTCTGGTCCAGCCATTGCACAGCAGCCTATCACTTCAGGTGCAATTATATGGAGCGATGGGGATCATGTGGTCAGGAGCCCCCTGGTCGTGTACAATATTCTCCCCGGACAAACTTATTTCAAGGACTACTCCATGCAACGGAGAGTTTCACAGGTTGAAGATCCTGCCATATACCGCAGAAACAGTGTCTTTGGACGCAGCAGAATCCCCATTTAACAAGTTCTGAACTTAATCAGGCACTCTGGTTTGCTTAAATTGAAATAATAGTAGTGATTTTTCCCTTTTCAGTTACGTTGGCTTCCTGCTGGAGCTGAACTAGCTAGCAAGTAGCAAGAATCTATTTCCATTCAAGGAAAATTGAAGGATGATGACTTTGCCCTGAAAAGCTTGTCAAGAAAGAATGAGAAAAAAGAATTTTCCTTCTAAACTCTTACTGATATTCAATAACATGGGTTGCAAAGAGAAAATGATGCCTTTGAACAACGAAATTCAGAAAGAAAATTCAAATTACTCTTTCTCAGGATTAGGGTTCATGAAAGAGATTCCGAAAACAAAAAAAAAATATTAAAAATTAGATACGATGTGTTTGTAATTGTCATTGAATACTATGTATCCAAAAAATTGTAATTGAATACTGTTTCTATGTGAGAATTAACACCTTGAAATGAAATTCTATATATAGGAAAGGAGAGGAGAGAACAATAATATGGGAAAAAGTTTATGATCTTTTTGAAATCAAAAAATAACGACGAGATTATAATTCATTCAATATGATATTTTTTCATATTGAATGATGTAATATAAATTTTGAAAAAAATTCGAAATCACGATTTAACGCTTCGTGGCTATCAGGTACGAATTTCTTGTTTATCCCTTGCAAGTTGCAACCAAAGCAAAATCTCTTTTTTCTCTCTCTCTCAAAAAAGAAAAAAATAAGGCTTTATCTTTTCAGTTGGAAATGGATCGAGGTTAATGTAGATGAAAAATATTAAAGCGGGAGACACGTCATCAGAAAAACAAACACTACTGACTCTATCATGGAGGGACGACAATCCACCGTCTTCTTGCATAATAAACTTTGATAAGATTATAATAGAATGTAAAAAAAAGGTATCGTCAGTTGTCACCAAACATCAGCATCATCCCCAGCCTCGTTGCCCCCTTCACCCTCAATAAAAACCACAAAAAAATCAAAACTAATACGCACCGCCGGTCACCACCTCCCCTCCTCCCTTTCTCCCATATACCGAGATCTGCAATTCTTCCTCTTAATAGCCTCTATCTTCGTTTTTGAAATCTTTTATCACTGAACATAACCCCGCGCTTTTACAGATCCAAAAGAAAAAAAAAATAAATTAAAAAAAAAACTACACCTCCACATTCGATCCAGCATTTCCTATTTCCTTTTTTATTTTTTGATCTCTGCAGATCCGCCATGGATTTCATGAAGGTCTTCGACCAAACCGTCCGCGAAATGTGAGCTCCGATTTCTCTTCCCCGGCTTTTTGTGTTTTTATGACCGTTTCGAAGAAATTTTATCTCATTTTTTTTTTTTGTTTTATATCAGAAAACGGGAGGTGAATCTCAAGGTGTTAAAAGTTCCGGAAATCGAACAAAAGGTGAAGAGAAACGTTCGGTTATTATTGAGTGCTCTGTTTGATTATTTTATTAATCGATTGTCGATGTACCTGTTTGGATGAAATGATATCGTGTAGAGATCTATGTTTAATCCACGGTAGTTAGCAACTAGCAAGCAATAATGTCATTTCCGGCCCGATTTGTTTCATTAGAAAATGATAGAGAGAGCTCCTTCTAGCTTGGTTTTGCAGTTTTGATCACAGATAATGGGTGATTAGTACGTTCGTTATGATATAATGTCACTTGTTGATTACGGGATTTGCTGTTTACGGTTCTTTTTTCTATGGTTGATACAGGTTTTGGATGCTACTGATGACGCACCTTGGGGTCCTCATGGAACTACATTGGCAGAGCTGGCACAGGCTACTAAAAAATTGTAAGCTCGCATTAGGATCTTTGTTTTCTTTCTCATATGTGTTATAATGGAAAAAAATTTCGTCTGGTGCTATCTATATATATTAGCTTGGTTTTCTTATACGTATATGTTCTGTTGTTATCTCCTTTTAGCACGGAATGTCAGATGGTTATGAATGTTCTGTGGACGAGATTGCAAGAAACAGGCAAGGACTGGCGTCTTGTTTACAAGGTAAAATCTTCACATTCTATATCTTGGAGTCTAGATAGTTCAAGTGAAGCTTGTCACTTCTCTGGATAAGAGCTAGTTTGTCTTGGCTTGTTAAGAATGTTGAGGTAAGTCCCAGCGTATGTCCCGAAAGCATGTTGCTAATAGTGGAGCTTCAGACGTGACTGAACTTAGCTTGTTATGGCTCAAGGCTGAGCTTGTTGAAGCTCTTGGGTGCTCTACGAAATGCCTACCAGTCGGTTGAGATTCAATGGAACATTTTATCATTTTTGAGGTTGATGTAGATAGCGTAGAGCAATAATATATCAATTTGGGAAAGTTTTTTGGCAAATCTAAAGTTGCTTACCTAAAACTTTACAGTCTATTACTTGGTAAATAATAGAGCTCAGCTTGCCTAAAAATTAAATTGGCTGAAATTTGAATGAGCGTAAACTTACAATACATTATGAGCTTGGTTTGAAGCTAACAATTAAATATTATTCACTAATATCGGCCAAGCTCAAGCCAATACCAAGTGCATGAATGCTCAACTAGGCTTGTTATGGCCCAGCACAAGTAGACATGTCTGTCTGTTTCTTGACCCGTCTGTTTCAAGGTCCTGCACTTTCTCTAATGTGCGAACTCACTTTTTCATCAGGCATTGACCGTTATAGAGTATTTGGTGGCACATGGTTCTGAGCGTGCAGTTGATGACATAATAGAACATACATTCCAAATCTCTGTAAGGACCATTCTCTTCTTTTCACTGGAAGTTACCTTTTATTATTTTTGGAATATTCTTTGACAAGATTGAACTTCCCTTGACACATGATATTACTGTTTCTTTTGCATTGCTAAGTCACTCACTAGCTTCGAATATGTGGAGCCAAATGGAAAAGATTCGGGGCTTAATGTGAGAAAGAAGGCAGAAACTATAGTGTCCCTTCTGAATAATAAGGATAAAATACAAGAAGTCAGAAATAAAGCTTCTGCAAATCGTGATAAGTAAGCTTACAGCTGGAAAAGTGATTCTGTTGTTTGACTCTAAGTGTTCTCAGTGCTGACATTTTCACGCCTCTATTTTCAGGTATATTGGTCTTTCATCCAGTGGAATAACTTATAAATCAGCGTCTGGCTCGTATGGCGGTAGCAGCTTCCGGAGTAGTGATCGGTATGGGGGCACAGATGGTGATAGTTTTGATAGATACAAAGGCAGGGATAAGTATGCCGAAGAAAAGACTGACAGGGATGCCTATGCAAAATCACCAAGAACACCGAAGAAAGCTTCTTCAGAATTTGCAAGGTTAGGGTGTATCTAGTTGTGCTAGAGTCTTAGTAGATTGTCCACATTTGTTCATGTCGATCTAAATATCTCTCTGCTCCTACTTTCAAACAATCTGCTCAATTTTAATGAGTTTCTGCTGAATTCTTTGAAAAAACGTCCAAACTACTGGTGATCTACTGATTTTCTTGGTCATCTTCATGAAATAACTAACTGTGGTTTACAATGCTCTATCCATGCCTGCACGTTTGGCTCAAACAAGGAATTCTGAAATTCATCATCTGCTGTTTTTTGTTTTGTATTTTTTTTACAGTAAGGATCAAAGCAAAAAGTCCTCCCGTCCATCAAAGTTATCGAGTAAGACAAATGACTCGAGTAAGAACAATGCAGTTTCTTCTCAGCACCCAGGCACCACTAAAAGTAATTATGATGACGACCTTGATGATGATTTTGACCCCCGGGGAACTTCAAACTCTAGTAAGTGGTTTGGATACTTTCTCTTGCGGCCCATCTTTTTGCTTCAGTTGGTTTACAACTTTTCAGGATGCACCTCTTTGCTATTTTCCTTTAGATATGCTGTTTATTCATTCAACCAGTGATGTTTCAGGTCTGTTCTAAGGATGAAGTGCATAAACTATTGAAATCATGCTCCCAGATATTTACCTTATTTAGATATAAGCAAGCAAACCTGTAAGAGAAAATGGAAATCAGTGAAAACGTCTGCTCTGTTTTCTGGATATCAAGCTTGACTGTTCACAGCGAAGAATGTGATCATTTAATAATTTTCTTTTACCACCAAAGCAGCATTGCCAGTGCATATAGCCTAGAGAGGATGTTTGCTTGAAACTTAGGGTTGTTGCCAGACAGGATGATCCATGTGCTGGGAGCCCAGTAGAATATTTGATGATGATTTTTATGGTTTTATCTGATATGCCAGAAATTTATTTATGCGATCACAGGACACCTTTTGAGGTATCCTGTACCCCTTTTCAGCTGATATAGTGTTCACAACTTGGACTTAAATATGTGTTGGATATCTTCATATGCCACGCATGACAAGGTTATAATTCAGATGGTAGTCAAATGTTGTTGGGAAAACTGCAGAACCTTTTCCAGAAAAAAGCCATTCCCTCCGCATATATTTTTTTTCTTGCTCAGTGTGTTGGGATGTGATTAACCCTTTTTTCTGACTGTCCACTTTAACAGAAGCGGCTGCTCAGACCTCTAGCCAAGTTGATCTGTTTGGACAAGGTTCCCTAATTGACCTCATGGATGAACCGGCATCTGTTCCCACCGAAACATCAACCATGAATGGCGATTCATCTGAGGCTGATCTATTTGCTGATGCGGATTTTGTATCTGCTCCGCCCCAAGTTGGAAAGGAAAGTCTGCAGACTCAGGTTAGACACCTTTTCTCTATCAATTGCTGGATAAAGAAGTAAAATTAGGAGTTGGCTGAGTTGAGAGATTTTTTTCCTTTTTGTTTTAACTTGAGCTTTGCCAAGATATTCTGAACTTATTACTTTTTATTCCCTGGTCAACAAGCTATGGCCTGAGCTCAGCGATTTTATTTGTTCTCATTTGAAACTGAAATGTTAGGGAGTGCATGGTTACCATTACATAGAATTAAATGCCATGTTTATAGGTGCCAAAAAATCCCGCAGTCTGCATTAATGGATTTCTTGCGACTAATTTTGCAGAATGATGTTGATCTGTTTGCTTCCCAGCCTGCCATCCCTTCAGCTGTTCCTTCAACAGTTGACTTCTTTCCCACCGACACTCCAGTTGTGCAACCAGAGACAAACAGTTCAAAAACTCTTCCTTCTAACACTAACACTGTTGACCCATTTGCTGCAGTTCCACTTAACAATTTTGATGGATCTGATCTTTTTGGCGCCTTTACTTCTGGTCCACCTACTACAGAATCTTCACAAAGTCCTATAAATGATAGCAGCCCTAAGAATGGTGATAAAAAACCTTCAGGAGATTCTAAGCCTGCGCAAAAGGAGGGTTTCCAGGTGAAATCTGGAATATGGGCAGATTCACTAAGCCGTGGACTCATTGACCTTAATATATCTGCTCGTAAGCATGTCTTTTGAACTACTACTTTTCTCTTTCTAAAGCTTTATCATAGTGGTGCTATAAATGCTTTTGGTCATGGAAGTTGCAAATGGGTTGAGCATACTGCTGACTGTTTCTGGGACAAAAGAATTCAATCTATCTTCTTTTTTAACTTTTATTGTATCTAATAATGAAGTTTAACGTAGAAAATCTTGTTTTGGATAGTTTCAAGCTTTCTTGGATATTTTTTTAAACATAGAAGATTTTGACCGACCTAATTACTGAAATCCTCAAACCCTGAATGTGTCCCTGCTGTTGAGTTTGAGTATCTGCATCAACACATGTGCTACCATTGAAGTCCCAGTCATAACTTATTTTGCCATTTTTGGGTGCAGCCAAGAAGGTCAACCTGGTAGATGTCGGGGTTGTTGGCAATCTTAGTGAAGTGGTAGATGAAAGGGATAAGGGACCACAAGCCTCATTCTACATGGGAAGGGCAATGGGCAGTGGGTCTGGTCTTGGTAGATCCAATTTTACTTCCGGATCACAGGCAACTGATGGAGATGATTTCTTCTCAAGCCTCGGCAGCCAACAATACCAATTTGGCAGTTTTCAAAAGTAGATTTTGTTATGATGTTCCTTTTCTCTCTACCATTATCTTCATGATATTCTTTTGCCTCTTTGGCATAGAGATATTTGCGAGTGCCAAAAATATGGGTGTTAGAAGCGTTGTTCATACATACAAAACATTGTCGGTCCTGTATAATTCAGTGGAGGTTCTTACAAGAAGACTTGATTACGAATGCTTGCAAAGTAGCATTGTGGAGTGCTCCGGAGTAATGATTCCATTTCTTCATATAAGTTTGAAATGATTGCAAAGATAGCGCTTACTCGTTGACGAATGCTGTATGTTATATAGATGAGAGTTTTTAAGTCCTAAACCTTTATACTTAGTACTTTTGTGATTAAAATTAAAAATTGTATTGATTTTACATTACCACCATTTGTCAAGTTGTTACTATATATATTTAGCTTGTCATTTACGTGATGGCACCTTATTTTGTAGAGGATGTTTAGAGATTGAGGTTAACTCCACCTCAACGTCAAAACAATTAGACAGACTTCCTAAACAATAAGTGTCTTAGTAACATTAGATGACATGCCCCACTCACATTCCACTTAGCTTTCACTTTTACTGCAAACCAATAATGCAGCAAATACATGTGAGACAGCTGAAAATTAAATAAAATATATATTAGAAGCCTCCGT
The DNA here is from genome assembly GCA_028386065.3 of Turnera subulata. Taxonomy (NCBI): domain Eukaryota; kingdom Viridiplantae; phylum Streptophyta; class Magnoliopsida; order Malpighiales; family Passifloraceae; genus Turnera; species Turnera subulata. The sequence continues at coordinate 88,863 of JAKUCV010003982.1, read as the reverse complement.
AGGAGGAAGGTGAGTAATACCCAAGGACAAACTTTTGACTTTTATTTGCCATCAAGCTATTGTCGCACATCTTAACCACCCAATCCATCACAATCAGCAGTCTAACAGTAGAAATCAAACCATGCATCGGAACAATGAATCTGAAACTTTGATCAACACATCGGCAATGCATGATATAAATTTAAGCAATCACTAGCTACAGCTTGTGGAGGTTGTCTTTATCCATTTATCCGGGTGTCTCAAGAATCATATTTTGGACGAGCTATCTGTTTTCTTGCACAGGAGTAATACCACATACAACAAAGCTAATGATTAGCAGTTGGATACTATAAATCAGCTGATGAGAAGCGCCTCCAACAAATTTCTCCTTCTCGATTTCAGAAAATCTGAATATTAAAGGACTGAAACAGAATTGGAGTCCACTAATACATGTCCAGCATCTTTCCCCTCAAGATGGCTTCTGCTTTCCTCACCTGTTTCACTGGTCCTATAATGAATACCTGCATCGAAGTGACCAAAATTTAGTGGAATGGTTGGCTAACTTCCAAAAGAAGGCATGAAGCTCTGGGCACAGATTTATTCAATATAATAAAGAATCAAAAACTTTTGCAAATTAATTTTTTTTTGCTGAATCTCATTTTTAAATGGCAGCTTGTATATTGGCTCCTACAATTGAAGGTAGCTAGGATCTTTGTGCTACAAGAGGCGCCTGAAGTGTTATTATCATAAAGTTTCATGGATCAATACTTGCCTTATCAGGTGGACCTTTCGCACCTCCAATAAAAATTTCCGCACTGCAGCAGCAGGCACAAGCATTAAAAAGATAATCAAATAGCTTAGAAAACAACATGACTTGAAATGGCAAGAGGAAGAATGATATACTTGCAGGACTCCTTTATTGACAAAATGGAGGCTCCGCGTCGTCCAATAACACGGCCCATCTTTCCTGGGGGAACATCCAGAACTGAAAGGATTTCTAACTCAGGATGATCTTCTACTGCAAGATTATCTACAAAACAAAGCATGCCTGAATAAGTATCCGGTTAGAATTACAGCATTTTTCTACTTCATCCCAACCAACTTCAGTGTATCTCATAATTCTTTCACTAGTATGTCAAGATTGAGTGCTTACAGCTTGTAAGCGAACAGCACTTTTCTAATAAATATGAAGTCCACTATTCCTGCAATTTATGCTGTTCTTGCACCAATAGTTTATCTTTGTAACCATTCAATCTAGGATCAGAATTTTTAGTCATTATCTTGTCATAGCAGAAAGAAAAACATTCACCAAAGATAATAGCCTAATGTCCCCCGGTAGAGTAGTTGTTCAATAAGGAGAAAGAGAAATACATCGGGCAAAGATAGTATATGAACAAGGTTCGAGGACCAATGGTAACACACAAAACTGAGGGCAAATAGAAGTAATGTAATAGTATTACTCACAACATGAATACCTGGAATACAAGGGAGAGGTGGCCAATCAGCATAGTCATTGTCATTGATGCAAAAACATCGGCAGTAGAGAGCACCACGAACTGCAAGATACCACAGTGATCTATGGTTCAGTTTCTCCATCATCTTGTAATAAATATAGAGAAGGAAGCGCACATCATCTGCAGCCGCACGTATCATCAATTCTGACAATGGTCTGTATGTCCAGAACTTGGGATCCTAAAATCATGGAGATAAGATACAATGACTCAGAAAAAAAAGAGCAGCAACCATCACCCACAGCACTGGATCCTAAGTTTGTTCTCTTCGGCCTTTCATTTCCTTTCCCTCAGAAAAAAAGTATATTCATAAGTTTCAGTATACCTTGGAGTTCAGTTTTCAATATCTTAGCACTGGTACATCCACTACTATAAAAAGAACATGGTGTACATAGAAAGACTAGATATGATCCAAAAATAGGAATTAAACAAAACAACAATACTTTTCCACATGTATAACTGCTAAGGGACCATAACAGAAAACCAAAACAATGACTGGAACATAGCAGGAAATGTCAATCAGTTCAATGTTTTGTGAGTAACGATAACAGAAAATTCTTTGGGTTATGCAGCTATTGTCCCATCTACTCTCATACACCATTTGCTCATCTCCGCCACACATTCAATTTAACACCACAAACAGCTATGCACTTTATAATGCAACGGGATTCAGGCGCTACCCCACTAAGCCGTGGTAGCAGACTTAACATTTCCATCTACGTATAAGTACACAATACATAAATGATATCACAGTCCAAAAGTCCAATAAAGGCAGACTGAAAAATGTAGGTAGATTTAAATCACCATAAAGTTTTAGCTAAGAAGTACTAACAAGGAGTTTTGACAGACCTGTCTAAGAAGAACACGCACCTCTTCTTTCTCCATATAAGATATACCTACAATCACATTCCCCAGAGTATATATTCAAATATAACAGGAAATTCAAAATTTTTACTAATTCTCATTGGCACTATGAAATCAATGAAGCATTCATGGTCTACATAGCCTCCAACCCTAGCAAGAATTAGCATACAAAAAAGACAAAAATTGTCACCCTTAAAAGACAAAAGAAGAAAAGGTAGAGTGGGACAAGTAGGAGGCTGCTTCCTGTAGATGCCATTTGCATGTTATGAGAATCATGTCTAGGACCTTTAAATTAGCTGGACAGAGCTTTAATTCCAGATTTCCTTTACATCTGATTACAAGTGCTTTCAAAAAATTTCTGAAATCTTAAGTTCTTATAATTTCTTCCTTTTAATAGGTTTTCAATCTGCCCCAATCAGAGGAGTTAAGCAAGGGATGGTCAATTTTAAAATCCACCAATAAGCATGCTTCGACTATATCACAGCAAAACAACTAACGTTATTTAACAGTAGGAAAAGGTTGGGAATTCATCAAACTATTTAGCGGGAATCAATACTTATCCGACATGTTAAGCAACAAACAGAAGCTCTAGGTCCTGAAAAAAAAAAAATATTTCAAATGAATACCACGGCATATAAAGTACCACAATAGCGTGGATCTGCAAGAAGACCAACAAATGATATATAATCATCTGGTAGTCTAGCCCGTCCTTCCTGCTCCTCAATCAAAGAATAAGCAATCTACAAAAAGGACAGGACAAATTTGTGTTTGCATCAGATAACAACTACAAATTGATACCACCCATTACCAGTATGTTCAACCTCCAGATGCATCAAAATTTTCACCATTAGAAGCACCCAAAGATGAAAATGTATGCAAAATGAGCAACCTCCATAGCTATGCAAATTAAAATTAAAAGAAAAGGTACACGTAGACTGATCCAACATGTATCAAATGGCATGAAAAAAGGCAACTAACCAAATTGCTACTGCTTTATCTTTTTCAGTTACAAGTACTTTCCCCTCTAGATGGTCACAAAACAAGATCCAGACGGACCCCATGGTTCAAACGTGAACATATTGACAAGAAGAAAAGCTTAAAGTGAATGTTAATCAACATTTTACAAAGAAAGTTTAGCAGAAATTGGACGGTAGTTCCATCAACATGTTTCAATAGGGTAAAAAGCACGCGCTCACCTGTGTATCTATGACATTATGCAATTTGATGCCAAATTGGAAATACAATGCCTACAAAAAAGTATAGGAATCAATCATTATAATGTCAGGTCATAACTCATACCGTGTATACAAAAAAGCTTTAATGCAGAAACAGACAATTATTAGAGACCTCGCTATCTCGTTTGCAATCGTGAATAACTTTTCTGATGTAAGTAGATTCGAGTGCAGGCTTACATGCTTTCACAAGCATTTCTCCGCCTTGGATGGCATCCACTAAATAAATAGCGTCAGGGAATGCAAGCTGAGAAGAACAGAATACAGAGCTAAATGTATATTCTAACCGCCAAAGTAACACCACACCCATTATTAAGAAATGGAGAGTTAAAACATCAATCTCATGAACCTGCATAATACAAAGAGTTCCATGGCGACATAAGTCTACGCCCTCACAGTCAAAACCAATAACTAATTCCTTTTCTGGGGATGGATTAAGGAACTCGGCCGGAAGCTGGGAGGCCTCCGTGACCACATAGATCGGAACTTCATGATCTAGGGATGCTCCACCTGCAGCATGCGAAAACACGAGTCAAAATCCACAACAGTTAAAAAAAAAAAAAAACAAACACCAAAATCCATGCCTTCTTATGGAGGTCAATACATAAAGGTACACTTCAAACAAATAAGCAACAATGCAGCACGTAGATACTATAATCCTAATTTAACCACCTATTCAGACTTCTAATTCGCTAAGAATGACTGATTTGATAAGGCAAATTAAAGTCTAAAAAATAGACAACTATTTAGGATCAAGAGCGGATACCGTTTAATCCACGAGTGAAGCTTACTTCATTTTTCATAAACGAACAAGAAATTTAAACCAAGCCGCTAATTAGATCCTTATTTCAATCTATTTCACTCTCGCTCTTTCTCAATTTATATTCGGATAAGAACAATAAATTACAGACTTCACTGAAAATAAAATAACAAAGATCAAGAGATAATCCAGATAATAATCTGGAATCGCCTAATAAAAAAGAACATTTTAAATGATTAGACGACCAAAAGCGAGTGAAAGCGACAGTGAGCGATTCACGGCGGTTAAAAAAAAAAAGAAAAGAAGTGAAGGAACATGAAGAAGAAGAGGATGGAGGAGGGGATTTACCAGGGTCTGAGGGGAGAGGGACGAGAGTCTGGTGGGAAGCAGAAGAAGAGGCCATGTGAAGCAACCATCCAGATCCCAGCTCATAAGTTTTTTTCCTCTTTTTTTTCTTTTTAAATTTCTTTCCCTCTTTTTAAAAATTAATTTTTAATAAATGCTACTACAGATGTTTCTTTTGGGTGGGTTAATGTTTTTTTGGTGCGAAAATTAACCGAAACCCTAACCAAAGCACAGTTAGTGTAATAACGCCACGCCTTTTCCCAAAATCTCATTTGAGTCCTTAAAAAAGAAAAACGCCTATTTCGAGTCCTATAACGTTTAAAAATATTACCAAACGAGTCTCCGTCCAATTTTCCGTCATCTTTTTGCTGACGTAGCGAAAGTATAGAAAATAATAAAAAATAACAAAATTTGAAATTTACAATTAAAAATAAATTATGACAATTAACAACTTCCATTAAAAAAAATGACAATTAACAACTTCCATTAAAGAAATGACAATTAACAACTTCCATAAAAAAAGAAGACAATTAACAACTAATAATAAAATTAGTCAATGACAATTAATAATATAATTAATCAATAACAATTAATTACAATTAATGATAATTGGCCAAACGGGTTAAACAAAGCAACAATACCTCTCTCTTTCCTCACCTTCCCCTCCATCCCTATCTTCTTCTTCTTTTTTTCCTCTTCTCCACCTCCGCCGCCACCATCACCATATTCCACTAAATCTCTCCCCCAAACTTGAAAAAAACTCAGCAAATACCTCTCCCTCCTTTTGAAACGCCCCGACCCGTATTTACTGTACACAGTAAACACGTGCCGGAACTGTGACGATCCAACCAAATAACCACAGCATACAGTGTATACAACAGTAACTCGGGCTCAACAGCCCAAAAATAATAATGTTAATAACAACATAATCGGCCCAAAGACCCAACAATAGCAAAATAGTGCACAGCGGAAGACTTAATAACTCACAAAACACTGTATGCGACACTGATGCAAACTATGGATCCGAGCCCTGTCCAAGGGATAACGCCACAGCCTGTCTGGGATGCACCAATCCTGTACAACAAATAACTCATCCTACGGGATGAAAGCCCGCAGGTGAGGGGTGAGTCCGAAGTGCTCACCGACGAAGGATAGACAATCAATATGCACACTATAAATACTCAAGGTCAAAAACAAGCAAAAACCGTCAATTACATACCAAGCCAAAAGACTGGACTCAAAACCGGTCCAAGACCAAAAGACTCAAATAAAAATCCAATTTCCAATTTTATCTTTCCGGGCCCCGTCACGGATAAGCTAGAGGTCAGACCTGGTTATCAACATATTCCGGGTGCCAGACCAAATCCAGAGAACCCAGGGATCGGCATCCCAAAAATACGAACCCAGGGATAGACTGTTAGAACTCATGGTTCATTAAAGGTTTTGATAATCGACAAACCAATTCCAGATCATGACAAAGATGAAGCAAAAAGAAATGAAGTCAAACCAATCCTCAAGCAAAAGAAACCATTCAAGAGCAAAGGATCAAAGTGAATGAGCACAAGAATTGAAGAGCCAAGAAAGAAGAGTTAGATTCATAAATTGTGCAAGGTATAACACTCAACTCTTCTAGGACATTGGCTCAAAATAAGATAAAATTTGCTCATGCATCACATAAACATATTTCAAACATCAAACTGTTTTTCTGTGTCAATAACATCGATGTTATGTTTTTAAAAACATCGATGTTCTGCCTTCCAACAAATTTCCAAAATAGGTAGTAGGCTAATAACATCGATGTTGGAATCCTAAACATCGATGTTCTAGTGACCGTTACGTTTAAAATTAGTCATAACATCGATGTTCCCATCTGTAACATCGATGTTCCATAATGGTCAGTTTTAATTTGTTTTTGCCGAGCCAAAATAACATCGATGTTGCCATCCAAACATCGATGTTCCTGCCTTCAAAGAATTTTCCAAAAATTGGCAGAATACTCAAAACATCGATGTTGGATTCCTAAACATCGATGTTCTCATGACCGTTGCATTTGAAAATATCCTTTACATAAGCAAAACATCGATGTTGGATTTCATAACATCGATGTTCTTCAATGGTCAGTTTTAATCGTTTTTCACAGAAGCAAAATAACATCGATGTTGGTTTTGAAACATCGATATTCTTCAAATTGAGTCTTTTAACTCTTGTTCATAGAAGCAAAATAACATCGATGTTGTGAATTAAAACATCGATGTTCTTCAATGATCAGTTTTCATCTCTTTTTCACAAAAGCAAAATAACATCGATGTTGGCTTTCAAACATCGATGTTTTTCATCTGAAGCTTTAAACGGTTTTACACAGAATCAAAATAACATCGATGTTGGGTTGGAGAACATCGATGTTTTAGTTACTGTTAGTCCAAAAATTCAAATTTACTGGACAAAATATCGATGTTGAGACTTTAAACATCGATGTTATGGCCGTTATTGCTGACAACTTTTAGCACCCACTATGTTTTTGTTTAAAGCTTTTTCTTGGGTGGATTTCAAACGGCTCCATGACTTTTCAGAGCTACAAATTAAGCATTTCAGGTCTGATTACTTACCAATCAACTCTCTACATTCATGCTATTCATTCATACATACATTACAAATCTTAGTTGAGCCAATATCCTTTGAGGATTTGAGAGTTGCCTTTTCGAGCTTAAATTCTGTAACTCATATCTACTCTTGTGAGAGCCTTTGTTTGAGTGATTGTGTTGTTATACACCCTAAGGGAGGTTAGTTTCCTTGTTGAGATTCATAGGAAGAGGGTATATCTTCTTGTGTGAGAAGTCTTGAAGTGAGGTATCTTCAAGCAGGAGATTAGAGTTTCTTGTGACTAGAACTCTAGGTTATAAACGGTTTGTTAAGCACCCGTAAGCTTAACGTAGATAGTGGAATCTTCAAGAGAGTCTCTTGAAGGACTGGATTAGCCACACAAGTAGTGTGTGTGTGAACCAGGATAAATTGCTCTTGTTCTTCAATCTTTTTAATTCCGCATTTATTTCCTGCTTATTTCGTTTTAATCCGATAAACGCTATTCACCCCCCTTTAGCGTAGGGCTATTGTTCTAACATAGACATCCCAAAAATAATCACGGGATAGACATCCCAAGCATAGACATGCTTATCACAAGTAACCCAGGTCATGGCCACCACGAAACAGTCTTAAACTATCGAGTCGTACCACTACTTATCACGTAACAATTATATTATCGTCATCAAAATCAAATCGTAGGGATCGACATCCCTAACCAAAATACCGGGATAGACATCCCTATCCAAAATCAAGGATCGACATCCTTATCACAATTTATTATTTATCCATTATACTTATTCCAAAAGACACAACAATAGACGTCCAAAAACAACCAGGACACCGGGATAAACATCCTGAACCAAACCACAGCAAATGCAACATCCAACCAAGCAATAATAATCAAACATAATAACCGAGTAATACAGGAACATATTGAAGGAAATCCATCCTCACCTTGGCCGATTACTCAACTCCGGAAACAATGACCGGTCCGACGCCGGCTTCTCGGGAAACTGCCCGATATCCGAACCTATACAACAAAACAATACATACACATAGATGCACATAATCGGTATGCTATGATGCCAAAACTGCGAAATAAACCATCCCGGTTACATATCTTTTATTATTTCCATTTACCGAAAATATTATACCGTACGTATATCCGAATATAATTTCGGTACCATACTTTAATTAAAACTTTTTCCAAAATATTTTCATAAAATAATATACTTTCCCAAAATAATAATTACCACAATTTTTCTGGACATTATAACATATGTATATATTTTCCAACATAAAATATAACTACATTAAATTTTCAAAGTACACACACACACACACACACACACACACACACACACACACATATATATATATATATATATATATATATATATATATATATATCACAACCATAATTTTCCAAAAAAATAATATATATATAAAATTCCCAGAAATTATTTCATGGTACATATATATTTTTTTCCAATTAATAATAGTTTTCCAAAACATAACTTAATTATTTATCAAAGTATATATATTTATATTTTCCCCAAAATACCAGAATTATTTTGATCATAATTTTCTCAAAGTAAATATATATTTTTTTTCAAAACTAATTTTATTCCACAAAATAAATAAATATGTATATTATTTCTTTTTTTTTAACTGGACTGGGCCATGAACAGTAAGCCCATGCCCAGCCCAGAACAGCCCAACAGGTGAGGCCCAACTGTCCAGGCCCGCGAAGCAGCCCGTCAGCAGGGTCCAACCCGAGTTCCAACCCGTTGTGAGTCGGGTACTCACCTGGCGGAAACGGGTCGTGGTGCCGGGTAGGAGACTGGCGGCACGGCGAGCGGCAGGGACGGGCGAGGACGAGCGCGGCAAGAAGACAAGCGGCGACTGCAAGGCGCGGCTGCTGGGTTGGCGACGCGGCGGCGACAGAAAGCTGAGCAGCGGCGCGGGAGAAGCAGATCCGACGGGTCTGCTCCTCGGGTCTATGGCAGCTGGCGGTGCATCGGCAGGCGGAAAACGACGGGGTCAGCGGCGGTCGATAGGCGACGGTGTGGCGAGCTCCATGGCGGCGGTGGTGTGGCTCGGGTCGGCGCCGGTCGCTTCCAGGTGAACAGTGTTCAGAGGGGTAACCGGGGTGACGCACTATTCATCCCATTTTTTCTTCTTTTTTTTCTATTTTCTTCTTTTTCTTTCTATTTTCTTCTTTTTTTTCTTCTTTCTCATTTCCTGTATTTTTTTTTCTTCTCTTTCTTTTTTTTCATTTCTTTTTTTTCTCTCTTCCTTTCTCTTTTTTTTTTTTCAATTCTGTGTTTTGTGTTTTTTTTTCTTTCTTTTTTTTCCTTTCTTTTCTTTTTTTTTCTCTCTTTTTTTTCCTTTTCTTCTTTTCTCTCTTTTCCTCTCCTTTTCTTTTTCTCTCTTTTTCTTTTTTTCTCTTCTCTTCCTCTTCCTCTCCTTCTCCTGCTTCCATTTTATAACGGTGAAACACTGTGCATCATGTGATTCCTCAATAATGCAGCTTGTCTGCATTACAGAGCGAGTCCGGTCCGGACCAGAAAATAACTGATACCCCCTTAGTTATTTTCCGGTGTGATTTTTCTGAGAATTCTGGGACCCGAAAAATACCAACTTTGGCCCGAAAAATCCACAGAAAAATCACGAGCGCGGGAAAACTCTCGGTTTCAAAAAAAACTCCCGATTTACCTTGAATTAATTACCCAAGATTAATTCAACAGTAAATCACGGTAAAAAGACTTTTACAGTCCCGGTAAAAATCCAAAATTTTTACCCGGGCTGTTACAGTCTACCCACCTTAAAAAGAATTTCGTCCTCGAAATTCCGTCTTATCCGTGGGTCCTACCACGATAAGCTTCTAGCACACTCTGCCAGGTGTCCAACCTCAACCCGAGATACCGCTTATACCCTTAAGCGACATCTCGTCCTCTATAAGAACCAAACCTCATGACTGGCATACTCACACACAGTCATGGACTCTCCACTGAGGACAAGAACTACCTCAGACTCCGAGAACAACAGCTACATCGGTGGCATTGCCTTCCCGACAAGCTCCGATGAAGAACCTCCCAAGAAGCGGTTCAAAACCAACATCATCGGCCTGAAGGAACACATGGTGGTCTCCAGCAGACGGCGTAAGAAGCGTGCTGGCAAAGGAGCTGAGGATCGGAAGGGCAACGCAACGGCTGAAAGCAGCACTCCACAGCAGACACTGACGCAGCTGAACGTCTCACTGAAGAAGATCAGCTCGGCGGTGTTGCAGATAGAACTGGCGTGCGCGGAACTCTTTCCTCACATCAAAAACGTCCAAAAACTTGTAAAAGACCTAAAGAAGAAAGTAACTCAATAGAAACATCTTCTCCGTTGTAAAACTGTTATGAAATAAATAAAGTAAGCTTTTTTTTAAATAAAAAACTCTTGTTAAATTGTGAAAACTCATGTTAACAGAAAGATAAAAACATCTCAAAGCAAAACAAAAATCAATAATAAGAATATAAAATCAAACATAAAGAAATTAAAAACAAAACTCGTTTAACAAATTCAAAACATAAAGAAGTTAAAACAAAAACATGTTTTCATGCTTGGCGCTCATATCGGACGTAAACACCCTCGATCCCGAGAAACGTAACGTACGGAGCTAACGGTGACGTCGGTTTCCCTCCTGAAAAAGACGTCCGTTAACTCGCAAGGTGACGATCACGAGAGCGTCCTGTGTCCCTCGAAAGAAACATACCCACTTGTTCACAAATTCCGCATGAGCCAAAATCGTCTGTCAAGCCTCGTATCTCTCCACGATGTCCGAACAGGTGTAAGCTTGTCGCACATGCACTCTACTAGAGGTATGGTCCCATCAGTCTAGCCCCAACGGTCACAGATGCATGTGATAAAAGATGCAGGAAAATATAGAAAAGCCATAAAACGAAACGCCAAGGTATCCAGGGCATAAGAAAATCGCGAGATGGAAAAGGGCTAAAAAACTCTGGCATTTGTAGCCCAAAAAACGTATAAAGTGATGAAACAATAAATGAAGCAACGGCAAAATTTTCAAAAAGCAAAATCTTGAAAATCGAAAAAGGAAATCACGCTCCCCATAAGGATATAAAAGACGGAGCGGTGAGATGTAAATCATCAAAAGCATTTAAAAGCAAACAAAACATCCAGGCAACCAAAACCACAACGTTCAGCAAACAAAACACCACACGTCGAGACAACATGCCTGCTCCCTCATCCGTATTCTTCGTCGAAGGTGCCAACCTAGGCAGAAGGAACCGACTGCCCTACAGCATGGTCAACGAGCGTCCAGAAGAACTACCGAACGAGCTCGGCAGAATGCCACGTCTAGTCTTCGTCGACGAGCTCTACTCATCAAGGTTCTTCGTCACTCCCATGGAAGAGACGTTCTTCCTGGAAGACCAAGGTACTCTGAGGAAAACCTACTACGGCTCGACAAACTCCATCATGTTCTTCATCTCGGAAAGACTTCAGGAGTTCAACCTAGAGTCCACTTGCCACTTCCTGGAGCAAGGTACCTACTACCAGCTCTCGATGACGGCCCAGAGCATGCCCAGAGTCACTCGTCTGCCCGTAACTTGGCCAAAGGCCCGACTACTGGTGTGGAACTGCAGAGGAGTCGCTAGGCGTTCCCAGGAGTTCTCGCGTACCCTGAGGGACCTGAAGAACCAGTACAAGCCAAACATGGTTCTTCTCACGGAGACCCAGTGGCAGCCTGAAGACGATCACGGTCTCATCCCACTCCGGTTCCCTCAAGCAAACCGGTTCGAGCTTCCAGGCCAGAACAACGCAGGCGGCATGTGGTTCTCGTGGAGCGACAGCATCCAAGTCAACATCAACAATGACCCCAACAACTTTAGGGTCAACGTCGTTCCGAGAAGATAAATGTATTTTTTTTTTTTAAATATCAATGTAATATTTCTGTTTGTAATAATAATATTTGCAATATTAATAATATTTATATTTTTGCTTATTTATGGCATCATTACCTCTTATGTGTATGTTCTGCGACAGCTGGCGTCCCTTGACTGGATCCATAATGCACTAACTAAAATGATATAAAACAATAAACAAATGGAGCAAACTATGCAAACAAGGACAACAAACACATAAGGACTGCCCAAAAAGACCTAACGCCCTCTCCGCTACCAAAATGAAATGCCCCGACCCGTATTTACCGTACACAGTAAACACGTGCCGGAATTGTGGCGACCCAACCAAATAACCCCAGCATACAGTGTATACAATAGTAACTCGGGCTCAACAACCCAAAAATAATAACGTCAATAACAACATAATCGGCCCAAAGGCCCAACAATAACAAAATAGTGCACAGCGAAAGACTTAATAACTCACAAAACACTGTATGCGACACTGATGCAAACTATGGATCCGAGCCCTGTCCAAGGGATAACACCACAGCCTGTCTAGGATGCACCAATCCTGTAAAACAAATAACTCATCCTACGGGATGAAAGCCCGTAGGTGAGGGGTGAGTCCGAAGTGCTCACCGACGAAGGATAGACAATCAATATGCACACTATAAATACTCAAGGTCAAAAACAAGCAAAAACCGTCAATTACATACCAAGCCAAAAGACTGGACTCAAAACCTGTCCAAGAACAAAAAGATTCAAATAAAAATCCAATTTCCAATTTTATCTTTCCGGGCCCCGTCACGGATAAGCTAGAGGTCAGACCTGGTTATCAACATATTCCGGGTGCCAGACCAAATCCAGAGAACCCAGGGATAGACATCCCAAAAATAATCACGGGATAGACATCCCAAGCATAGACATGCTTATCACAAGTAACCCAGGTCACGGCCACCACGAAACAGTCTTAAACTATCGAGTCGTACCACCACTTATCACGTGACAATTATATTATCGTCATCAAAATCAAATCGTAGGGATCGACATCCCTAACCAAAATACCGGGACAGACATCCCTATCCAAAATCAAGGATCGACATCCTTATCACAATTTATTATTTATCCATTATACTTATTCCAAAAGACACAACAATAGATGTCCAAAAACAACCAGGACACCGGGATAAACATCCCGAACCAAACCACAGCAAATGCAACATCCAACCAAGAAATAATCATCAAACATAATAACCGAGTAATACAGGCACATATTGAAGGAAATTCATCCTCACCTAGGCCGATTACTCAACTCCAGAAATAATGACCGGTCCGACGCCGGCTCCTCGGGAAACTGCCCGATATCCGAACCTATACAACAAAACAATACATACACATAAATGCACATAATCGGTATACTATGATGCCAAAACTGCGAAATAACCCATCCCGGTTACATATCTTTTATTATTTCCATTTACCGAAAATATTATACCATACGTATATCCGAATATAATTTCGGTACCATACTTTAATTAAAACTTTTTCCAAAATATTTTCATAAAATAATATACTTTCCCAAAATAATAATTACCACAATTTTTTTGGACATTATAACATATGTATATATTTTCCAACATAAAATATAACTACCTTAAATTTTCAAAGTATATATATATATATATATATATATATATATCACAACGATAATTTTCCAGAAAAATAATATATATATAAAATTCCCAGAAATTATTTCATGGTACATATATATTTTTTTCCAATTAATAATAGTTTTCCAAAACATAACTTAATTATTTATCAAAGTATATATATTTATATTTTTCCCAAAATACCAGAATTATTTTGATCATAATTTTCTCAAAGTAAATATATATATTTTTTTAAAAAACTAATTTTATTCTAGAAAATAAATAAATATATATATTATTTCTTTTTTTTTAACTAGATTGGACCATGAACAGTAAGCCCATGCCCAGCCTAGAACAGCCCAACAGGTGAGGCCCAACTGTCCAGGCCCGCGAAGCAGCCCGTCAACAGGGTCCAACCCGAGTTCCAACCTGTTGTGAGTCGGGTACTCACCTGGCGGAAACGGGTCGTGGTGTCGGGTAGGAGACTGGCGGCACGGCGAGCGGCAGGGACGGGGGAGGACGAGTGCGGCAGGAAGACAAGCGGCGACTGCAAGGCGCGGCTGCTGGGTTGGCGACGCTGCGGCGGTAGGAAGCTGAGCAGCGGCGCGGGAGAAGCAGATCCGACGGGTCTACTCCTCGGGTCTATGGCAGCTGGTGGCGCGTGTTAGAACAATAGACCTACGCTAGAGGGGGGTGAATAACGTTTATCGGATTAAAACAAAATAAGCAGGAAATAAATGCGGAATTAAAGATTGAAGGACACAAGCAATTTATCCTGGTTCACACAGACACTACTTGTGTGGCTAATCCAGTCCTTCAAGAGACTCTTTTGAAGATTCCACTATCTACCTTAAGCTTACGGGTGCTTAACAAACCGTTTACAACCTAGAGTTCTAGTCACAAGAAACTCTAATCTCCTGCTTGAAGATACCTCACTTCAAGACTTCTCACACAAGAAGATATACCCTCTTCCTATGAATCTCAACAAGGGAACTAACCTCCCTTAAGGTGTATAGCAATACAATCACTCAAACAAAGAACTCTCACAA